>CAUYLG010039562.1:0-65912 GCA_963573385.1 Cacajao melanocephalus
GAACTAATTTACACTCCCACCAACAGTGTAAAAGTGTTCCTATTTCTCCACATCCTCTCCAGCAAATGTGGCACATATACACCATGGAATACTATGCAGCCATAAAAAACAATGAGTTCGTGTCCTTTGTAGGGACATGGATGAACCTGGAAACCATCATTCTCAGCAAACTGACACAAGAACAGTAAATCAAACACTGCATGTTCTCACTCATAGGCAGGTGTTGAACAATGAGAACACATGGACACAGAGAGGGGAGCCTCACGCACTGGGGTCTCTTGGGGTGAACTAGGGGAGGGACAGCGGGGGGTGGGGAGGGATAACATGGGGAGAAATGCCAGATATAGGTGATGGGGAGGAAGGCAACAAATCACACTGCCATGGGTGTACCTATGCAACAATTTTACATGTTCTTCACATGTACCCCAAAACCTAAAATGCAATTAAAAAAAAAAAACAACGTGGGTGGGAATTACTGAGAATGCTTAAAGAAAGGAGAGAGGCACAGCATACCTGATGTTTATGTACATGCAGTGGGATAGAAGCACAGAGGGTAAGAATAGTGACAGCCGTATTCGAGACCACTCCATGGATGCACAGGACACTCTTGGGAATATGAACCTTGATTGTGCATATGATCAGGATCCATGGGTGATCTCATGGAAGTGTACTATGATCAAACCTATATTTGGGATATTTATCCTTCCCTTTATGTGGGAAATTTTCATATGCCAGTCAACATGCTAAGCCCAGGGATATAGAAGTAAATAACATGTGGTCCATGGCCACAAGGAGCTCATAGTGTATATACAAAAAAATATATAATAGAATAAAAACATATATGGTTAAAGTCTTAAGGACCAGAGGAAGGGGCAAGTGATTATACCTAGGGAGAAGGTAGGGGTCCATTCTTGAATAGAATGCAGAAGAGGCAAATGGAGGCAGAGGGAAGACTTAGAAGGGCTGTTCCTTCATTTATTTGATAAACATCTGTGGAATGCTAACGACATGTCCGGTCCTTTTCTGGATGCTGGAAACAGGTGCACAAGGCAGGCAGGCTCCTCTGTCTTCAGGGAAATTATGTGAGAGTGGAAAGAGATAAACTAGAATAGGAAAACCAATGACCATATCTAACATTTACTGAGCTCTTAGCAATGTGCCAGGCACTGATCTAAAGACTTTTGATGAGTTAACTTAATCTTCATGCCAAGCTTGGGAGGTAGGTGTTGTTATTTTTGCCTTTTTTGTAGACGGGAAACTGAGGTAGAGATTGCGGTCAGATAACTTTCTTGAGATTACATAGTTAACAAGTGGTGGGACCAGGATTTAAACCTAGGTAGCCTGTACAGGACGGTTCTCTGGTGGTCTTGGACTGATCCAGTTTCTTCCTCCTTTCTCTTGTAGTTCTCAAATATAACTATAGAATATGCTAGGAATGCAATATCCAGAAATAGGGAAAGACTGGCTAGAACAACTCAGGCTCTGTTCCAGTCATCTCTGAGAAACAAGATTTACTTCAACACATTCATCTCAGTGAATCGTGTGACCCTGGGATATATAACTAAGGGTGGGCTGCCTTTGGGGGTCCCTCAGCTGCATAGTGTAATTGGGCCACATGCAGTTAAAACTCTATCCACCCTGGGCATAGTTTTTGAGTCTTGGGGATTGGCTCACCTTGAATTCTAGCTTTCTGTTGTCCCTTGCTGCTTATCTGTAATAAATAAATTTGATTCATGTAACTTGTGTGGGTGTTTTATCTCACTGGATTCAGACAAGTTGGTAACCAGTGAGGAGTGAGCCTGATTCAGTGACCCCTAGATACTAAGATCTTAGCAACAGAATTGCATTTTGCCTCTTCACCCATAGGGTCAGGAAATTTGAGAGAGTGAGAAGTGCCATGAAGAAACAAAACCAAGACAATGAGGTAGAGTGACCAGGTGGGGTGGGGGTGGTGCCACTCTTCCAGAAGCATCCTGTTACAGTGATGTTTGAAGGATCGCTGAATAATATTTGAAGGATGTCTGAATAATGGGGAGGATTTGCCCATGAAATGACCCCGGCAGAGGTCTAATAGCTGTCACTGAACAATTGAGAGTGGAGAGAAAAGCAACAAATAGGCAATTTGTCTCTTGGTTGAATGTATGAGTCAAGAGAGGTTGGGCTGGAGGTGCTTTCAAAGGACAATGGCATCCAGGAGGCATCAGGAAGGATGCCAGCATTCACCTGCTTACAAGCATCTCCCAGAAGCCTCCCCAGTACTCTGTAGCTGCCCTGGATCCCAGCCTGCTGCTACTCTCCCCAAGTCCCAACCATTTCTGGGCAGTGGTCATTGGCCCAGGGTTCCTTCCAAAAGTTTAATGATACACACAGGCAATTTGGGCTTCGAGCTGGTCAACGTGTATTTCTTAGTTCTACCAAGAGCCGAAGCCAAGTGTCAGGGAGCAAATATGTAAACCAGGTGTCTTTGGAGTGGGAAAGACATTAAGGCTCACAGCAGAAGGCTGAAGGGCTCTCTGCTGGTCAGAAGATCAGAAGTGTCTTCTAGAAGCTTGTGTGGGAGGCCAGGTCTTTGGAAAGAACTCTGGCTAAGTTTCTGGCAAGCCAGATGGAAAAACGAAATTGCAGTTAGAACCCTGGATCAGAAACTTGGAGATCTGACTATTTGTACTGTTCCAACTGCCAGACTACAGTGTGATCTTGGCCAAGTCATTATGTCTCTCTGGGCCTTATTCTCTTTTGTGAAATAAAGGCATGGATTTGAGTGAACTCCAAGATTCCTAGCAGGTGCTTTGCTGCTGGAGATCCAGCATCCAACATGTGGGGTGAACTCCACGTAGGGAAGCTGCAAAGCAAAGGGAGCAATACAAACTTGTTTTTCCAAATAATTTGATATTTCAATATTTCAACAAATGCATCTAAGTCACTATCATGGAGAAAAGTCAGAACTTTGTGGGACTGTTTAATTTTGAGGTTAAGTGTGAATTTTTTTTTTCTTATGGAGTTTTGCTCTTGTTGCCCAGGCTGGAGTGCAATGGTACAATCTCGACTCACCATAACCTCCATCTAACGGGTTCAAGAGATTCTTCTGCCTCGGCCTTTCTAGTAGCTGGATTACAGGCCTGCGCCACCACGCCTGGCTAATTTTTTTGTATTTTTTGTAGAGATGAGGTTTCTCCATGTTGGTCAGGCTGGTCTCAAACTCCTGACCTTAGGTGATCCACCTGTCTTGGCCTCCCAAAGTGCCAGGATTATAGGCATGAGCCACTCCGCCCGGCCAAGTGTGGATTTTTTTTAAGGTGAGAAATAGAGGATAATCAGGAAGCATCGTCACTGCCACCCTTCAGAGCTGAATGTCTCTGAAGGTGCTAAGTCAGCCTCACTCAGTCCTGCTCCTGTCCTTACTCATGTCTGGAGAGGAGAGTTCTACCTGCCTTGCCAGATTGCTTTTTTTTTTTTTTTTTTTTTTTTTTTTAATAATAGAGAACTCATGTGTTTGCCAACAAGTTTAAAAACATGGCACTTAGGGATGGTACCTGCCTGTGCATTGGGCTTGAGGAATCCCCACCAAATGTCTGCTTCCATTTCTCTCTGAAGCCAGGTTCTGTACTCAGGACTCAGAATCCAACTTGAAGAATGAAATCGCAAAATGCAGATGCCCTGGTTCTCAGGGGATGTGAGAGCAGACGTTTCTACAGATCCTGCAAAGTTTGCTCCATTTGTTCTTCCAGCGTACAGGCTTCTACACCATCCCTATTGCACTACTGTGATTCTTTAATTATGGAGGATGATGGCAAATTTGTCACTGGGCTAATTAGCTCTAGACATAGCAGGCTGAGGAGAGGTCAGTGTCCACAATAGCGTATTATTTTTCGGAGAAATAGACATGGTGTTTCAAATTTGGATGCTGCTTTCTTGAACAGAGTGATTTGTCTTCTTAGTACTTTTCTTGTCTTTTTTTTTTTATTTAAAGTGAGTTTCAGAGTTACCTGCTTCTCCAGAGAGATGGGGACAGATTGCCTCCAGCAGGGGCACAGCAGACATAAGGCACAGACTGTCTTGGGCAGCCCTTGCTAGGCACCATGCTATGAAATCACAGCTCACTGGTACCAGCCCAGGCCTCTCTCTTCCCTTGGGCTCATAACCAGAGGTGGGTTATGACCTCGAAGGCAACAAATGAAGCTGAAGACGCAGGACTTCCGCTTGCACAATGTCCTTTTGAGGGCTAGCGTAAGCCCTAGCAATGTGTTCACATGAGGATATCATGTTGTTAAACTTGCAAAACTAAGACGACTTCACTACCATAGGTTCAGACCAATATCCCTTCCTGCTGGATGGTAGTTGGCTTGCAGTGACCCTGGCCATCTTTGGTATCCAGCAAAAGGGATATTGAGATAGAGAACACGCCATGCGGGATTAGTGAGATGTGTGTATATGGCCGCTTCTGTTTGTGTTAGTAATTGTGCTGTTGCTGGTCATCTCAATATAGGTGAGCTTCCAGCAGGGACTTGACTACCTGCTGTGCCAATTCTCTTTGCATTGTGATCTGAAGATGGGCCTGGGGCCTACTATGATATCAACATGTCTTATAGTACCTGGTATTGGATTTGTATGGGTAGTGAGAGAAAAACCAGGTTTGAAATCAACAGAGTCTGAAAATAGGATGTGGAGCATTCTTCCTGTCATTAGAGGGCGTAAATTTGTTGGTGAAGGATGGATTCATCTCCCATCAACACCTTGTCAGCCAGAAAGTTCCTTTGTCAGAAATATACTTGATAATGCGGTATGTACAATTATAAGCAATTACATTCTGTTTTCGGGGGAGGTGAAGGCAGGCAGTGTCTTTTTGAAAGGGAATTGTGGGAAAGAAAGTTTATCCTAATTCCTGTTTTTAAGGCATAAACTTGTAGCCATACCACAGGCAGTAAGGATGTCCATCGTAGCTCATTCGTGAAGTGCATGAGAGAGATTTTGACTATAATTCTAAACATTTATATGGCATTACCATTATTGATTATGAAGCTAAAAGAAAAGTCCTCTCTATAAACCACTAATAAAATTGTTTTGATCAATTAGAGAGAAACAAGATAATTAATTGCTTAATTATCTTGTTTAATTAAACCTGGTCATCTCCTTCTCTTTTGACAGCATCAGGATGCATTCCCCACTCCCTGTTCCTTGGGCCCCCTGAGAATTATGGACAGCTAGGGAAGGGACTTGGGGGCGTGTTTCAAAGAATAAGAAAGTAAAGCTAAATGCTTACAAAGGGTCAAATATTTTCTATCTTTCTCCTCAGTACCAATGTGTACCAGGAAGGTGGAAAAGACAGAATGACAAGTTTAGAAAACGGAGGGAGGAAGAGTAATGGATTTACATAGAAAGCTGACCCCTGCAAACAAGTCTTTAAGCTCATGCAGCTGAGCTAGCTTCTGCTAAGCAAGCAGTGTGTCAGTAGACCTGCAGCCAACATTTACCATCTGCTTTGTATATGCAAGCTCAGGCCCGATGGGCTCCTTGACAATAATAAGGGCAAAACCAATAATGGCCAATATTTATTAAGTATTTATGTGCCAAGCCCTAAATGAAATGTGTTATCTCATTTATTCTCTCAACAATCCTGGGAGGCTGCTTCTGTTATGGATCTGATTTTGCAGACAAAGAAACAGAAATAGATAGAGTAAGTCGTTTGCCTAAGGTCATATAGCTAGCAGGTAGTGGAGCCAGAATTTGACCCACATCTGTCTGATTTCAGAACCCTTTACTGAAGTAGTTACTATTAGCCTCCAGATGAGGAGATTAAGGGTCAGAGTAGTAACACGAGGAAAGAGAGAATCAACCTTTATTTAGAACCTGTTTGAATGGGGCCCTCTACTTGGTATTTGACATCTGTTATGGCATGTACTCCCAGAAAACCACATGAAGGAGGTATTGAAATTTTGACTTCAGAGATGAGACTCCTAAGGCTCAGAAAGGTTAAGAAAGTTTACCAGAGTCACACAGTAATTGTCCTAGATGGCATTCTTATTAAGGACAAGGTTGCTTTTCTGCAACTTCTTTACTTTAGAGCCAGATTGATAGGCATAGAAAAGGTAGGGGAGTTGGGGAAAATTAAAGTTGCAAAAGTGACGTGAGAGGGCTCAGTGCAGAGCTGAGAGCTCACTGGGCAAAGAGATGAGATAAGCAACAGGGGCAAGGACCCAGCCAACCAGGCCAACAGAACCTGAAGTGAAGGCCGTGAAGGGTACACCTGTTTAGTGCCAACAGCCTCCCTGCTGTCACAAGAAAAGGAGCTGACCAAGGTTAAGCATGGCAAAGGGCATTCTAGGGTGGGTATACGTGCATCCTCAGGATGCACGAGTTGCAGCTACAGGAGAGTTCTGTCGTCCAGTTTGCTCTGTCACTTGTTCATTTACCCATTCATTCCTCATCTATTTTCTGAGTGTCTGATGTGGGTTAGGCACTGCACTGCCCTGAGGATGTAATGATGTGTGAAGCTGACATTGTTTCTGCTGTCTGGAACTTGCAGTCAATTGGGAGGGTCAAGAATCAAATAATGACTTAATTCTTATTAATTGAATAATGATACAAATGAATTTAGCATCATAAATTAAGATAGGTGACATTAAAAAGGGACATAGTTCCACTGAGAGCACCATGCTTCCATTCAGCTGTCCCCTAGTGTATTCATCCATTCTCTTACACTGCTATAAATAACTACTGGAGACTGGGTAATTTGTAAAGAAAAGAAGTTTAATTGACTCATAGTTCCACATGGCTGGGGAGACCCCAAGAAACTTACTATCATGGTGGAAGGTAAAAAAAAAAAAAAAAAAAAGCACCTTCTTCACAAGGTGGCAGGAGTGACATAGAGTGAAGAGGGAAGAGCCACACACTCATCAGAAAACCAGATCTCTTGAGAACTCACTCACTATCTCTAGAACAGCGTGAGAGAAACTGCCCCTGTGATCCAGCCACCTCCCACCAGACCCCTGTCCTGAAATGTGGGGATTGCAATTTGAGATGAGATTTGGGTGAGGCCACAGGGCCAAACTATATCACCTAGAAACTGGTGCTTCAGAGTTGGAAAAGATTTGTAGGTGTTTTCCTGGTAAGGCTCTATCAAAGGGAGCATGAAGTGCAAAGGTCCTGTGGTGGGGGATGCTCTCTAGGAGCTCAAAGAAGATCAGAGCAGCTGGACATTGAAGGGTGTAGTGTGAGATGTGGTGGTAAGCAGGGGTCAATTCTTCTAGGACTCTGAGCTTCCTGTGTAATTTAGTATCCAAGAAGATTTGGAAGCCTACTGACAAGTTTCAAGCCAGGGTAGGGATGGGGATGGTGGCTTAAGTTCAATGGCAGCCTACAAAGCAAGATGCCTTAGAGAAGCTGGCACAGGGCAGGTTACCCAGGAAAGGCTGAGGCCTTGGGTAAGAGGCACAAGGGGAGGTCTAGGACCCAGCAGACTGGCAGAGGCCTCATTTCCACAACTGGGTGGGGACTCAAAGTTAGTAGGAAAGGGAGCAAGGACACCTTTAGGTTGTAATTAAACTAGAGGTTCTTGAAATCCGATCTCTCCTCCTTCCTAGAAACTGGATTAACTATGGTGTGCATCTCGCAGGGACAACTGTGTCTGCAGATGAGGGTCAAGTGACACCCACTGGAAACTGAAGGCTGCAGGATGGGCCATGGAGACTTGGCCATGGAAAGTTCAAGATGAGCTTGAAATCAGGAAGTGTTCCTGAAGGACCTAGACTTGATCTTGTCTTTGAGAAACTGTGGAGGGAAAGATGGATAAGGGGGAGGGAGGAGTGTAGAGAGTAGCGTGCTGATGGATAGGGAGATAAGCTGTTCTAGGATTATATAAAGTACACCTAGGAGGATGCCCACTTTTTTATCTTTAGTGCATTTGCATTCGGGATTCCCCTAGCTGAGAGCTCATCAAGGTCATTATGATGGGCATATTTTCTTGCAGGGACCTGTCAATTTATCCCATTATAACTATGCCTCCCCATTCTCTGATGTCCTTAACAGATATCTCAGTTCATCTTTCTTTAAAGCTGAGCCACAGGAAAGGACCAGTGAATTACAGGGTCAGTATCCTTCTTTCCTTTCCATCCCCTACATTTTCTACACCATCAGTTGCCACAGAACTAGTTGCTCACTATTATCACCTCTGCAGAGTAACCCATTAGTAAAGAGCACATTAGCGCAAATGTCTTTCTTAGGTGCATATCTTTAGGAAGCAATTCCACCCAGCCTGTGGGCCTAAAAGTAGGAGGTTGGGAATTTTTGTTTCAGTGGAAGAAGCTGTGGTGTCCTAGGAAAAGACAAGGTCCCAGACCCTGGTCCTCAACTTTGCCATTTCTCACCTTTTTAATAATGGAAAATAAAAGGTTTGTTCTAGTATGTTCTAAGTACCAGACATGGCCCTGCTTTCAGGACAATAGTAATGTGTCTAATAGTAATAGTAGTGAGTCTAATAGTAATGATAGTGCTTTCATTTATCTAATGAAAGGAGTTCAGGGAGTTCGGGGGAAAATAAATCTATTTCATTTGGGGGGTAAATCAAGGAAGGCTCCATGGAAGAGTTAGTATTTGAAGTAAGCCCTGAATAATGCAAAGGGACTGAACAGTATTTAATGCATCATCTGGAATGTGCTGCTTATCCTTCCTATGTCAAAGTTTCTGTTCAGATATATAAAATGAAGACTTTGAATTTACGAGTGTAAATTAATTAACCTTTAGTGAGCACATATTACAAGGCAGAGACTGAGGTAGACACAAGTAGTAAAATGATGGGGGTAGGTGGGATCTCTTAGCAAGCAGCCTCGAAAGACATCACAATATGCAACACGAGGGCTGCTTAGCAGGCCCTCTACCTACCAATGTCAGCTTTTCCCAGATTTTTTTCCTTTTTTTTTTTTTTTTTTTTGAGATGCAATCTCACTCTGTCAGCAGGCTGGAGTGCAGTGGTGCAATTTCGGCTCACTGCAACCTCTGCCTCCCGGGTTCAAGCAATTCTCCTGCCTCAGCCTCCCGAGTAGCTGGGACTACAGGCACACGCTACCACGCCCAGCTAATTTTTTTATTTTTAGTAAGATGGGGTTTCACCATGTTGCCAGGATGGTCTCGATCTCCTGACCTCATGATCCACCCACCTCAGCCTCCCAAAGTGTTGGGATTACAGGCGTGATCCACCGCGCCTGGCCGATATGACCAAATCTTATTTCAGGACCAAGGTCGGCACCCCCAGGCTGCCTCTTGGGAGTCTCTCAGGACCAAGGTCAGCACCTCAGCCTGCCTCTTGGGAGTCACCTAGGTTAGACTACCACTGAGTTGTTTGTCTCTAGAAATGTTTCAGGTGTTTCACGGACATGAAAAACACCATCGTATCTGGTAAGGGCAAAATCAGAGAGTGACAAGTTCTTGCAAGAAAATGAGGATGATTTTGGAGGGATAAAAATAGTCATCATAAAAAAATGATGCTGAACAATGATAGATGTTGTGGCCTATATGGGATGATTGGATTGAAGAGATAATTCTCAAGAGTAGACTGCATACCATGTAGACATGCAAGAGGCCATGTCCCCATAGTTGTCACTCAGGAAAAAATAACAACGTCAATACTATTTGAAATTTGCAAGACAGTCTCTTCATGGTGTTCTATTTATACATTAGCATGTTTATTCCTCACAAAAATCTTCGGGATGTAGGTACTACTATTACCATTATCTCTTTTATATAGGCACAGAAACTGAGTTGCAGAGGGGTTATGCAACTTGCTGAAGATTATGTGGTTATAAAAAAGCATCCTCCTCCCTCGCCAGTAAATATACAAGATTGAATGTACATTGAATCTGTCCTGTGTGCCAGGAATTGTTCTAAGCTCCCTCTATCCACTCGTTTCTACATAAGTTCATTTTGTTCTTATCACAACCCTATAGGATAGGCTCTGATTATGGCTTTCATTCTGAGACTGAGAGAAGTTAACTAACATGTCCAGGGAACTGGGGCTGAGAAATGAATCTAGTTTGCCTAATTCCAGAAGCTTCTTTTACATAGGAGAACATTAAGGCTGTGGGGTTGTTTATGGAGAGGATGGGACCAATCTGATAAATTCTCAAGAGGTAGAACCCAAATGGTTTTTTTGGCTGAAGGCACAGAAGTGGGAGAAGCTGAGGTTTCTATAGAATTTCTTCCAGCTTTCCCTCTCTGCCTCAAAGAAGGAAAGCAGATATGTGTTTGTGTGTGTGTGGGGGGGTGGGGGCGGGTATGTTGAGCTGTCTGGGGCTTTCGAAGCAAAGACTGAACCAGCCCGAGATCCCAAAAGGCTGGCTCTGGTGTGTGCCCAACTGCTGACTTCAGGCAAATTATTTTTACTTCAATAATCCTGTTTTCTTATCTGGAAAATAGAGGAAATAAGATCTTCTTTCCACTTACTTCATGTCAGTGTTTTTCAGATAAAGGACTGAGTTATGCAGAACACTATGTTTCAATTGCTGTGGTGGAGAGCCCAAGCATGAAAGACTGACATCTGCAAATCCATTCATTCGTTCACTCACACATTCAGTTATGGGATCATAAACTCCTGCAGCTAGAAGGGATCTTTGAGGCTCATTTTACCAACTTCCCCAAAGCAAAAATCCCACCTAAGGTATTCCGGAGTTAGCCTTTGTGTGAACACCTCCAGTGATCCCTAAATGCTGGCCTCTTGAAGATATTCTTCCGAATGTTAAAAAAAAAGAAGTATCGATGGGCAAAGTTATCCTCCCATTTATCTGGAAGTTTCTATTCTTTTTTTTTTTTTTTTTTTTTTTAAGAAAGAGTATTGCTTTGTCACCAGGCACCACGCTGGGGTGCAGTGGCGCAATCTCGGCTCATTGCAACCTCCGCCTCCTGGGTTCAAGCAATTCTCCTGCCTCAGCCTCCCGAGTAGCTGGGACTACAGGTGTGCACCACCATGCCCAGCTAATTTTTGTATTTTTAGTAGAGACGGGGTTTCATCATGTTGGCCAGGATGGTCTCGATCTCTTGACCTCATGATCTGCCCGCCTTGGCCTCCCAAAGTGTTGGGATTACAGGCGTGAGCCACTGCACCTGGCCTCCCTTCTTCTATTCTTATTGTTCACTCATTTTAAATATAATTGGTGACTACCTAGCTATGTGCCAGACACTGCAGAGGAAGCAGCCATTGACATTGCCCTTGAGGATATTCTAACATGGTGGAGAATATAGAATGAATATTCCTAAAAATCTACACAATAAATAAAATAAGAGTTATCAGAAGCCTGATCCCTGCAGGGGCCACCTGGAAGGTATGGAGGATAAATGTGATAGGGAATCAGAGGAGAAAGAGAAGCTGGTGAGTGGCTGGGAAGATCTGCTCGAGGAGAAATTTCAGGGGAGTCTTAAAAGAAGAGTAAGGTTTAGACAGGGACAGAAGAGGACAGAGCAGCCTAGACAGATGGGACAGTGGAAGCAAAACACAGGGACAAGAATGCAGACAGGCTGCATATTCTGTCCTTCAGAGTTATCCCTGTAGTGTGAGAAGAGAGGTCAGACCAAGATTTTCTCCAGATTTAAGGTAAGAGAGAAAGCTAAATGGATGAAGTTGTGAGGAGCCTAGAATGGCAGGTGCAGAGACTGCGGGATTTAGCGGAATGTAATGTGTTCGGTGGCTAAAATCTGGAAACTAAGAGTCACGTTGGCTGGAGTGAAGCCCTGCTTTTTCCACCTGTCGCCTGTGGCCCGGTGCAAATTCCTTAACATTGCTAAGCCTCACCTTTCCATCTATGAACTAGAGTCCATGATGACACTCACTTCACAGGGCTGTTGTGAAGATAAAATGAGATACATGTGCAGGTAAAATGTTTAGCTCTGATGGAGGCGCATGTTGAGCAGTTAGTGAATGTGAACTGCTACTGTTGCTTTTATTATTTTACCTTCCTCTTGGTAATGTGGAGCCACTAATCCTCTGTAAGCTTCAAGTTAGCATGTTTTTCTTCCTAGTGAAAGCCATTTATCTTACTAAGACTCAAGCTGGCAGTTGGGCTATTCTCTTTTGATTGTGTCAGATCCCTTTCTGGTAGAAGATGGTAATGACTCAGGAAATGGCCAAGAGATTTCTTAGCTAAAGGAAAGAGGCAGAAACCAACAGACCAGACCGAGAAATGTAGGCGTTCATCTCAGCTCTGCTGCTGACCTTGGGTGAGTCTCCTCTCCTCTCTTGCCCCATTTTCCCTGTTTGTCAGCTGAGGGTCTTTGTCATGGTAATCATTGAGGTCATCTCCTTCTGCACTCTCTCTGAGTCTGGCTGCAATCCGGCCCAGGAACACAGTCTGTGAATCATTGTGGCTTGTCTCTCTAGGAGGCATAATCATTATTTAAATGAACTCTTGTACTTATCTAGCACTTTTTATACTTCATAACGCTTTCCCGATGTTATCTTACCTGTATCACATAACAGTCCATGAGGTAATTAGGGCAGCTGCTCCTAATCTCCTTTGAGAGATGGAAAAACTGAGATCTAGAGAGGGGAAGTGAATGCCTATAGTGCCCCAGCCACTGCGTCTCTTGACTTGGGCTTCCCATCCTAGGCTGATTTCATCCAGGGAAACTTTGTTTTTTAAAGTAAAAGACTATTATTCTGCAAATTGAAGGTTGTTTTGCTTTTTCCAAGTGAAACAATCTATTTAATTTTCTCTCCAACAGTAATTTTTGTTGCTAATTCTTCTAAACCCTTTGCATTGCAGTTGCCAACTTTCAGGTTGCTTGCAGTACAAATATTAATTTGACTAATGAGACTTGAAAACTATCTGATCACATTTTCCAGTTATTACAGTAATACAGAAATTAGAACATACAAACAATTCAGTAACAGAGCACTATTAGATATTTCCTCTTAAAGAAAATTTTGATAATGGCTGAGACTTCTGGGTGGATGGGAAGGTTAGACAGGTATGTACACCCATCTAACATGGTTGAGTTGCAACACTGGAAAACATAATGAATGCTTGGACACTTAAAATATTGATCCTGGAAAACATAGGGTTTAAAAGTATTAAGCCTGGAAAACTTGGACTAGATTGTGAGTTGGATCTTTGACATTTACTACGTGAGTGGGAAGGGAGAAGTCATTTAACCTCAGTTCTATTATCTTTTTTTTTATTGTACTTTAGGTTCTGGGGTACATGTGCAGATCATGCAGGATTGTTGCATAGGTACACACGTGGCGATGTGGTTTGCTGCTTCCATCCCCCCATCACCTACATCTGGCATTTCTCCCCAAGTTATCCCTCCCTGACCTCCCCAATCCCCAGCTGTCCCTCCCTTGCCACCACCTCCTAACAGACCCCAGTGTGTGATGCTCCCCTCCCTATGTCCATGTGTTCTCAGTTCTATTATCTTTAAAGTGGTGATGCTAATAGCAGGTACTTCACAGATGTGGATTGAAGATTAAATAAGGCAACTAGGATAAATTATCCTTAGTGTTTGGAACATATGTAGAGCTCAGAAAGATCAGCTGCCAATACTAGTGTAGGACCTAGGAGCCCATGTACCTGAGAGTAAGCTTGTATGTTAGAGTCCCGAGGACCTATGTGTCTCAGCTCAGGCTGCT
The DNA here is from genome assembly GCA_963573385.1 of Cacajao melanocephalus. NCBI lineage: Eukaryota > Metazoa > Chordata > Mammalia > Primates > Pitheciidae > Cacajao > Cacajao melanocephalus. Next base: position 13,613 of record CAUYLG010039562.1, read on the forward strand.
GGCTGGGCTTCTGACCTGCATAGCTAACTATCTTTTCAACATCTCTTTCCAAAAGTCCTACAGGCACATTGATCTAAACAGATCTAAGAGGCAACCCATGACCTTCATCCCAAACAAGCACATCCCCCAGTCTTCTTCATCTCAGTCAATGGTGCTATTCCCTGATCATCTATTTGTTCAGCCAAAAATCTGAGGAAATCCTAGACCTTTGCCTCTTCACCTTGCTGCTCAACCAGAAATGACCAGTCCTGTTAATTCCACTTTTTACACATCTCTAAACTCTTTCTTTTTATCTCGTATATCCACTGCTATCCACTAGCTTAATAATCACCGTGTCTCATTTTTCCAAAGAAGACATACAAATAGCCAACAGGTATGTGAAAAGGTACTCAACATCACTACTCATGAGAAAAGTGTAAATTAAATCCACAATGAGCTCTCACCTCACGCCTGTTAAAATGGCTATGATAAAAAAGACGAGGTAGCAAATGTTGGTGAGGGTGTGGATGAAAGGAAACTCCTGTACACTGTCAGTGGGAATGTAAATTGGTACATCCATTATGGAAGATAGCATAGAAGTTCCTCAAAAAATTAACAATAGAGCTACCATATGACCTAGTAATCCTTCTGCTGGGTATATACCCAAAGAAAATGAAATCATTACCTTGTAGAGGTCTCTGCCCTCATATTCATTGCAACATTTTTCACAATAGCCAAGATATGGAGACAACCTAAGTGTCCATCAACAGATAAATAAATTTTAAAATGTGGTATATATGTATATATATATATGTGCAATGAAATATTATTCAACTTCAGAAAAGAAGGAGGTGCTCCCATTTGTGACAAGCATGGATGAAGCTGTAGGACATTAGACTAGTGGAATAAGATATAGAAGGGAAAACACTGCATGATCTTACATGTTTGGAATCTCATAAAAAAGTAGACACAAATAAAGGAATGGTAATTATCAAGGGTGGGGAGAAAGGGTAATGGAGAGAAGTAGGTTAAAGGGTACAAACTTGCAGTTATGCATGATGAGAAAGTCCTGAAACCTAATGCACAGCATGAGTACTGTAGTTAATAGTATCATATCATGTACTGAAAATTTGCTAAGAAAGTAGATTTTAGGTCCTCTTAACACACACACACACACACACACACACACACACTCTCTCTCACATGAGGTAACTGTGGAAAGTGATAGAGTGATTAATTTGCTTAACTATACTAATTATTTCACTATGTATGCATATTTCTGAACATCATGTTGTACATCTTAAATATATGCAATACACATTTTTAAAAAAGAAAACAGGGAAACAGAAAAAAAATTACCATGTCTCACTTGAAACTGTATCATGATCTCTCCTCTTCCTTTCTTACCCCTCTCGAATCCATTTTTCTCAATCAACCAGATGGGGTTTTGAAGTCTTGGGGTACTTATTTATACCCCCAGAGTCCCTTTTTACACATTAGTGAACTTCTGACCAGAGTTCTGTATCTTTTAACATCATCCATGACCTCTTCTTTTCTCTCCACTGTGGTTTCATTGCATGGCTCTGAGTGGAATTTTTTTTTTTGCATTGTTATATGTATTTTTTAATTAGTAAGCTTTATTTCCAAGAAAATTTTTATGTTCATAGGAAAATTGAGCATCTATTACAGAGATTTCTCATCTACACCCCATTCATTAACACAGTTTCCCCTGTCATTATGTCTTGCATTAGTGAGGTAAATCTGTTAAACTTAATTAACCAATATTAATATCTTATTATTAGCCGAAATCCATACTTTTCATGAAGGATTACCCTTGTATAGGTTTGACAAATGCATTGTGTCCTGTAACCACCATTGCAGTATTAAAGAATAGTTTCACTGCACTAAACTCTCCTAGGAACCACACTGATCTTTTTGCTGTCTCTAAAGTTTTCCTTCTTTTTGTTATATAGTTGGAATCATACAGTGTGTAGCCTTTTCTGATTGACTTCTGTAATTTCCCAATACATATTTAAAGTTATTCCCTGGCTTCTCATGCCTTTATGACTCATTTATTTTAATTGCTAAATAATATTCCATTATATGGATGTACCGGCATTTGTTCATTCACCTTTTGAAGAATTCTTGCTTGCTTCCAGTTTTTGGCAATTATGAATAAAGCTGTGGATAGATATTCATGTGCAGGTTTCTGTGTGGACATAAGATTTCAATACATTTGGTAAACATCTAGAAGCATTATTGCTGGATTGTATGGCAAGATTGTTCAACTTTGTAAGAAACTGCCATATGGCTTTCAAACTGGTTGTACCGTTTTTCAGTCCTACCGACAATGAGTGACAGCTCTTTGTGCTCCACATCCTTGTCAGCGTTTGGTGGTGTCAGGGTTTTGGAGTTCAGCCACTCTAAGAGATGCATAGTGGTAGCTCATTGTTATTTCAGTTCGCAGTTCCTTAACGGCATGTGATGTGGAACATCTTTTCATGTGTCTATTTGCCATTTGTATATCTCTTTGATGAGGACTATCTTCAAATGTTTTGTCCATTTTTAATTTGGCTGTTCATTTTCTTATCGATGAGTTTTAAGGGTTCTTTGTATATCTTGGTTACAAGTCCTTTATCAGATGTCCATTTTGTAAATATTTTATCTTTGTCTGTGGGTTGCCTTTGTAATCTCTTAACAGTGTCCTTCACCAGCACAAGTTTTTCATTTTTATGAAGGGCCAACTTGCTGATTTTTTCTGTCACAGATCTTACTTTTGGTGTTATAGCTAGAAAGTCATTGTCAAATCCAAGGCTATCTAGATTTTCTCCTACATAATCTTTTACATTTTTATGATTTTCGTATTTTACATTTAGGCCACTTTACATTTTTATCCATTTTTGGTGAATGAGTAAAGTCTATGTCTAGATTCATTTTTTGGCATGTGAATCTCCAGTTGTTTCAGCACCGTTTCTTGAGAAGATTATTCTTTCTCCGTTGAATGTATTTTCCTCTTCTAAGATCAGTTGAGTATATTTGTTTGGGTCTATTTCTGGGCTCTCTGTTCTGTTCTAGTGATCTATTTGTCTATTATTTCTCCAATACTACACTATTTTAATTATTGTATGTTTACAATATGTCTTGAAATTGAATAGTGTCAGCCACCTAATTCTGCTATTTTTTGTTGTTCCGGGGTACCTGATAACTCTAGTATACAACTGTCCTGAAGGTTGCGTCATAAAATATTTTTTTGATAAGCCTCACAAATGTAAGAGTGGTGAGTGACCCTGGTTACCTATTCCATAAGAAAATTTCAAACAAGTCCTATTTACTTTCACCCTAGGGTGGAAGTAATATTCTCACCCATGGTCCCACTCTTACATAAGGTGTCTCAGCCTTCTGTCATCCTGTCACTAGATGGGGGCAGTTTACAAGTGTGTGTGACAACTGGCCAGCAGTGGGATGCGTTAGTGAGAGTGCCCACATTTGTAGATGGCTCATCTTTTGAGTCCATTTGCATTCTTAACTCCTATCCATTTTTTCAGTATAGATCAAGTCACCACTTCACTTTCAGGAATCTCAGGTAAGAACTGGTTACTGTCTATGTATATATACCCTAGGAGTCTCCGGGGTCCTCCAGGGCTCTCCTGACATCTCTATGCTCATGGCAGCTTTGGGATAAGAGTTCTAATGCCTGCAACTCAGCTAAATGTCCCAACCGGAGAGAAAGATGTCAGTTCCCTTCCTGGACTCACATCCAACATCTCAGTGGTGTTCTCTTAGAAATCCTGTCACTTTCCTCTAAGTAGGAGTAATCTCTTTCAATGATGAGGGTAGAAAAAATGCAGACATACTCTGCATGAGGCCTAAAATTTTCTCAAAATTTTAGTTTTCTCTTCCATGGGCTGGTTGGGATGACAAAGGTGAAGATGGAATGATCAGGCTTTCTATGTTTTAGCAAGATCTGTGAGATGGAATCTGGCAGTTTCTAGAAGGTGAGCATACTTTGATTCTATTCTTTTTGACCTTGGGCCCTTAGTCAAATACTGAAATCACAGAGAAACTGTTGGCTAATATCCAGTTACATGTGAACATACTCACCTGAGTCCCTTTTTCCAAACTCCCAAATGTCTTACCATGAGTTAGTACGGGCTCTACCAGTCAGGCCCTGGCTTCCTGTCCAATCTCAGCACCCAGTATTCCCCTCCAGCACACTCCGCGGTCACCACACTTGCTCCATGCTGTGGCCATGCACTCAAGCTTGTGCTGTCTTATTCTCTGTCCCCTCTCCCAGGGAGACTTCATATATATATATATATATATATATATATATATATATATATATATATAATTGCATTTTAGGTTTTGGGGTACATGTGAAGAACATGCAAGATTGTTGCATAGGTACATACATGGCAATGTGGTTTGCTGCCTTCCTCCCCATCACTTATATCTGGCATTTCTTCCCATGTTATCCCTCCCCAACTCCCCAAGCCCCACTGTTCCTCCCCTAGTTATCCCCACAGGCCCCAGTGTGTGATGCTCCCCTCTGTGTCCATGTGTTCTCATTGTTCAACACCCACCTGTGAGTGAGAACATGCGGTGTTTGATTTTCTGTTCTGTTACATGGCTCTGTCACTTCACGCAGGTTCCTGCTCAAATGAGGTCTCTGCAAAGTGGTTGTAGAGTCCGCTTTAGCTATATCTCTACTCTCCACCCTCTCATCCTGCATTAGCGCTCTCTGTCCACTCTATCTCAGCTTCTTTAAGTATAAACTCCATAAGGATGGGGACGTGCATGTCTTGTTCATTTCTGTGTCTTCAGAGCCTAGAGCAGTGCCTGGCACACCATAGATGCTCAAGAAATATTAAATATTGGTTTTACTAATTACTCTGGCAGTGTTCGTCACATGCTTTCTATGGGCTTAGTTCTTTGCTATCACCTCTGTTTTTTACTTCTAATACTTCTCAAATAATTTCAATTTTCAGACAGAAATAATTACTATATACTTGTCAAAGGACCTAACACAGAGCCGGGCATACACTAAGGATGCAGAGATGTTTATGGATAGATTGATTTCTATTGGGCTTTTGCTTTCAAGTTGTGCCTTTGAGCCAAGTAAAGCATGTGTGACATGGACATGAAGCCTATAGAATTCAGGCCCGAGAAACATTTAATAAGATGCTCAATACCATACTGATTTTTCTCAGCTGCTTTTTATTTAAATTCATTCCAACACTCGCTTCTCTTTTGCACTCCCACTGTGGTGACTTTTTTGAGCAGATGTCTTCATCGTAGCTGATGTCTTTACTGAACTTTCTGGGATGATTCTGAACTCTCCCTTGGGAATCTGTCACTAATTCAACCCATTACACCATGCAGAAAGAGTTACCATTTTCCCTCCAGAACATTCCACCAAGCACTTGCCTAGGTCTTATTTTATTGTCTGCTGAATTTGGTAATTGCCCAATTAAAAAAAAATCATAGAGATACTCATGGTTTTTCTTTGCCCCAAATCCTTCTTGATACAAATAGGAAATTTTCATCTCCACGTAAGTCTGGATTTTAGGAAGGTAGCTTAATGGAAATCACTCTTTTGATCTACCCTATCCATGCAAGTGTGGAGCGAGTGGGGTGTATAGAGACTCAGGGATCAAGAATGGGTGCTAGGTGCCACAAGGCAGGAACCAGAGTGAAGAGTTCCTAAAATGACACAGTCAAGGGTACTGAGAACCAGAGAGTCATATAAAATCAGAGTCATATAAAATTTAAACATCAGGCACATCCTATCAGACCCAAGCCCAGGTTTCCAGAGGCAGGGAGAAGGTGAAGCCAGAGATGATAGCTTTGCTTAGATGAAACAGTGGGGCAGAGGAAGTAAGAATGGCACTTGGAGTGTTCCCAAACAGTGCTTCTGGTCCCAAAGGCTCATGAGGAGACAAAGGTAGGCCAAAAGCAGGGAGAAGAACCACGTTTTTAGAAGGAAGTTTTAGTTTTTTTTTGTGTGTGGCCACAACAGCAGTCACATTGACATTTGAATCTTGATAGAGTCTGTGAAGAATTTTAACGTGTGTTATGATATGTGACTAAGTCTGTGAGCTAGAAAGTGTTATAATTTCTCACTTTATAGCTAAGAATTCTAAGACACCAGAGAAGTTATGTGACTTGCCTGAAGTTACACAGCTAGAAAATGGTTGAGCCAGGATTTAAGCAGAGTTGTGTCTAATTAAGAAGTTCATTGTCTTTTTATTTACTCCAGAGGCATTTGGTCTGTATTTGCCATATGTCAGATACTGTTCTCGACGATGCTCAGGAGATATCAGTGAATCAGACAGACAAGGCATCTGACCTTCTGGGTCTTAAATTCTCTCCATTACATCTGCATCTTGCAGGCCTTCTTGATAGGATCTTGATGCAATGCTTAGGAGTTGGTGGTATCTTGCACAGTAACATAACACATCTGTTTACAAAGGAGATGCTTTCCAACTACAGTTTATAAAAGCAAGAGTCAGCATTTATTAAAGATTTATTATATGCCAATCATTGTAAGGGTGCTTTCTATATAGTATCTATTTTTTCTTCATAATAACCCTCTGAGGCAGCCACTATTGTCATCATTTTACAGATAAAGAAACTGAGGTTTGAGGAAATTTTTTTTCAATTGCTTTACACAGCTGGTTATATCAGAGCTGGGTTTGTATCTAGAAGGATCTGACTACAAAGCTTGTGCTCTTCATCATAAAGCCTTAGAAACCCAGTGTTGCTAGAAATTTTATTGCCTGATGTAGAAAAATGATAAGTAATAGGAGATATATTCAACAGTGGAGTCACACTTACTGGGCTTCTGTGGGAGCAGCAGCCTTCTTCCTTTTCATTCTGATAGGTACGATTGGGCCTCTGCAGATTTTTCAGCAACTGTGGGGCATAACCCCTCTCCAGAAAACGCACTGTGAGATTAAAACCAATTAAAAATTAGGTTGATTCGGTGACTTTTTAAAATGTAATTACAAAAAAGAATTCAAATGTAAACGTCTTTGCAAAAGGGTAAATAGAAACAAATAAAATAATAATAATGATAATGTAGGACTTAAATTCCAAATTCTGTAAACAATACTAGAAAGTTGGTGAAGTATTTTGGAGGAGGAAAGTATGCTTATGTTTTCATTGCAGAGGGGAGTAATCATGGTTTTATTCTTGAAGTTAATAATAAGAAATATAGTTTCAAATAATTTTACAAGAGATTTAACATTAAAGATATACTTAGCTCCTCTTCTCAACATCCCACTCAAAGAAAAATTAAGTATCATTTGCTCTTGCAATATAAGAGTAAAAATAAAGATAATAATTGTTGACAGTTAAGGGGAGAAGAAAGGATGATTGAAGAATGGGTAGGGAGTATCCGATGCAATAAAAAAAGATGTTAGCATTTCATTCTGAGTTTAAAAGAACCAATGAGAAATTTGCCTGGCATAGTATCTATTCTTGCCTATTTTCTTGGCATATTTATCATTAGCATTCTCTTCTTTTCATCTCACAAGTATGAAAAAAATAGAAGTAGGTTCATTAGCAGATGAAGAACTGAAGGAAGGAAGAAGTGACAACTAGTGAAGCATGGTGGAAGACTTTAAAGACACTTAATTGGAAGGATAAGTTAAACAAAATCGAGAATTTTCAAACTTGTTCCAAATATGCAAGAATTTAAAAAGACAGGCAATTAGAAATTCCAGAATAAAAAAAATGAAACCCCATTAAAATATAATCACATTGGTAGTGAAACTATTTACAAAGCTCTAGAAGTAATAAAAACAGTTATTGATTTTCACGTTTGAGAATTAACCTTTAGGCAAAACATCAAAGATACAAATATGACTTTAAAAATTAAGTATCATTTGCTTTGGCAATTTAAGAGTAAAAATAAAAAGAACCGTTGACATTTAAGTGAAAAGAACAGATGATTAAAGAAAGGATAGGGAATACTAGATGCAATAAAAAAATAAAAATATTAGTATTTCATTCAGAGTTTACAAGTAACCAGCGAGAAATTTGCCTGGCATGGTATCTATTCTTGTCTGTTATCTTAGCATATATATCAATAGCACTCTCTTTCCTCTCAAAAATGTCCTGGTTGGATGACAAATTAGATAGTAAGTCTACCAATAGAACAACTAAAAATAATGATATATATGTAGATAGGTAAGTAGGTATATAGGTGGATCCATAAATTAGGTATAACATTTGATACATTAAGGAACAGCTTGTGATTATATGATTTAATACCCAGACAAAAATGTTAAAGAAATTTGAAGCAGTTTCTACTATAAAGCAAAGACTACAAGGGTGGGGACTTTATTTTATTCAGCAATCTATTCCCATCACCCAGCAGAATGCCTGGCCTATAATAGACATTAAATAAAGATTTGTTGAATAAATAATATGGATATGTATACACTAGCAAAAGGTATGGCAGAGGATAGTTACTTTCAATCATGTCTATATATCATTTAGATATTTTTTTAGTGAAGGAATAATATATTTACTCCAAACTTACAAATTTGTTCAATGCATAGCATTTGGAGAACACAGAATAATCATAAGAATGTAACAAAATTCATTTGTAACTTCATTCAAAAATTAATAAATTTTAAGTATATATTTATTTTTCTATCATTCATACTTTTATGAAAATACTACCATACTATTTTGTAGCATGCATTTAAAACAGAGAGAACAGAGTTTGCTTGAAAAAGTTTATTTTGGAGTAACACCTTTAAAAGAAGGAGAAAGAAGCAGGATTGGACAGAGGAGGAGGGTGCTCTGGAGCAAAGATTGCCTGTTAGAGAAGTTTTACATGAGGTAAGAATCTCTAGGACATTCACTATTACTTTACTTAGTCAATGAATTGAGGCTATCTGAAACAGATGTGACCTCGGTTTAAAATTTGTGGTGATCCCTAAAAAGCTAAAAGATTGAGATTTCCAGGCAAATGTTCTCCTAGTGTAACTATGCAGTGAATCTTTTTTGAAGTGGGGGAACGTAGCACATCTTGGTGTCTGCCACAGTCCACCCCTTGCCAGGCGTGGATCCTCCATACATGTTCCAGGAGCAGCTCCTCCAGTTTGGTGGAATGAACTACATCTGCATTGCTGTGGCAGCTCTCAGGACTGCTGCTGGTGTCCAGTGTCTCCTCTACTAGACTTTCCAAATTCCCCTCACCCCCAGCTGCTGCTTCTGCTAGTCATATGACCCAGGCCTTCATCACCGAAGCGTCTGAGACCCTATCCTTTTCAGGCTGGGGTGACGCACTTCTCTCTTGGAGTCCCAATTGAGTGTAATGCAACTGAGCCATAAGAGGCAACAGAGTGGGTCACCTGAGTTCCATACATGTTTCTTCGTGGTCCCATTTGTTAACAGTAACCCTATGTCCTCTTGCTGATCAATGTTAATTGACCCTGATAAGGTGATAATTTCTCTCAGTTGCTAGTTCCTGGACATAAGAATTTCAGAGTACTCAGGAGACAACCATAGATTATAGTTCAATAGGATCCTTTGGAAGACAGTGTACCCTTTGGGAACCAGAACCACTAATCTTGAAGAGTCCAGAGTTTCATGGATAAACATTAAAAAAAATCCCCTATAGGATTATTGGAAGTGATGATAAATGGGACTGCTCTTTACATCCCTTGGTTCTTAGGTCCCATGCATTTTTCATACTGGGGACACAGCATTATACAGAGATCTCTGATTGAATTTGTATGTCCTGTATGATGACGCCTCATCCTCATAGAATATTGCCTCCAAAATGATGCTACAGATGATCCAAAATAGCACTTCAGTTGAGACTTTATCATACCATTAAAGAGACAGATAGAGCATTAGTTCGACTAGCTGGCGGCTTTTTGGTGATAACAGCATGTGGTAAGACCAGTGAATCCCATAACAGTGAGCAATTCCCACATTCCTGCACAGTAGATACTATATTGTGTAGGATTCAATGATGCTGGTCAGACATTTCATAATTTCCTCAATGATGCTGGTCAGACATTTCATAATCTCCCAGATAATGATGTTGGCTGGGGCCCTGTATGCAGGAAAGGCAAGTCTTTACCTGGAATATGTGTCTATTTCTGTGAGAATAAACCATTGGCACCTCCAGGATGAATGGGGACCAATTTAGTGAACTTGCCACCAAACGGCCTGCTGTTTTTCTCAAAAAATGATCTGATACCAGGAGCTCAGTTTTATCTTTTTCTGGCACGTTTGGTGTTCAGAGGCAACAGTATCTAGATGAGCTTTGGCAAATGGGAGGCCACATCACTGAACCCATTTATTGCCTCTGACTTTGCCACTATGATCACTTGTTCAGATGTCCTTTATGCCAGCCTGGGGGATAGGCACTGATAAAGATTGGATCATGCCTGTAATCCCAGAACTTTGGGAGGCCAAAGTGGGTGGATCATGAGGTCAAGAGGTTGAGACCATCCTGGCCAACATGGTGAACTCTGTCTCTGCTGAAACTATAAAAATTAGCCAGCCATGGTGGCATGCACCTGTAGTCCCAGCTACTCAGGAGGCTGAGGCAGGGGAATCCCTTGAACCTGGGAGGCGGATGTTGCAGTGAGCTGAGATCATGCCACTGCACTCCAGCCTGGCAACCGAGCAAGACTGTCTAAAAAAAAAAAAAAAGATTGGCTGACATCAGCTGGCTGAGTCGTTTTGTCTGCTTGGTTGCTTAGTACCTCTTCTATGATGGATCCTTTCTAGAGGGCATACTGTGTACCTACTCTCGTGTCTGACCACATTCTTCCAATGCAGATCCTTTTATTTTTTGTTTTCAGTTGTTTTCCTTCCAGGCCCCTGACCTACCTCTGCCCACTGTACTCAGACCAGTTCTCTTTCCACACAAGTCAATGACAGGCACATCACCCAAAGCCCCACCCATTTCAAAGGTATTCCTTTGTGATTGCTTTCTAAGGCCAGCCCCTGTGAGGTCTGCAGTGAAGCTTTTGTCTATTTGTGGCTTGTACACACTAAGTTGGCCCATTTAGAAAGCAAACTTGGCCAGGTGCAGTGGCTCACGACTGTAATCTCAGCACTTTGGGAGGCTGAGGTGGGCGGATCACCTGAGGTCGGGAGTTTGAGACCAGCCTGATCAACATGAAGAAACCCCATCTCTACTAACAAAACAAAATTAGCAGGGTGTGGTGGCACATGCCTGTAATCCCAGCTATTCAGGAGGCTGAGGCAGGAGAATCTCTCGAACCCAGGAAGTGGAGGTTTTGGTGAGCCGAGATCGCGCCATCGCACTCCAGCCTGGGCAACAAGAGCGAAACTCATCTTAAAAAAAAAAAAAAAAAAAAAAGGAAAGTAAACTCATGCTTTTGAAATTTCTTCAGCTGGTCATACAAGAGTCCTTCCTGTGACCACATGTGTGAGTAAGGGAGGAGGGGTCCTAGTTCAGCCAGAGCAGGTGACATGAGGGGCTGGGCTACCTTGTGCTTTCTGACTCTTCTTGAGATTGGTCCAAGATGTACCATTTCCCTCTTATGATGGATTGTGAAGAGACCCACATAATTTTATGACTTCATATGGCAGTCCTGATTTTGGATGAATGGTCACTTGATGTCCCATGGCCAAGTGTCTGTCTCTGCAAGGGCTCAGTAATACAATAGGAGCTGTTTCTCAGTAATGATCCACTGAATATAGCAAAACCTTGTTCCAGAACTCTAGAGGCTTGTGATTTTTCCCCTGGAGCTTGCTAACCACAAACTCCGTGCTTTATTTCTTTCTACTCTCGATAGGTCCAATATCCTTTCTTTTGATTTATTTATTTATTTATTTTTAAGACGGGGTTTCACCATGTTGGTCAGGCTGGTCTTGAACTCCCGACATCAGGTGATCCGCCCGCCTTGGCCTCCAAAGTGCTTGATAGGTCCAATATCACAAGGTCTTTTGAATCTCATGGGTTCCACTCAAAGTTGATATCCTTCCATGTCAGCTAGTATCAGGGCTGGAGCAATGTTTCCAGGTGTAAAATGTGTTACCTACAGAACTTGAGGAAGCCTAGCAGAAACTGTGCTTTCTTCTTTATAATAGGCCAGGCAAGATGTGGAAATTTGTCTTTTATTTTGGAGAGGACATCACAGCATGCCCCTGACTACTGGGGCACAGTAGATGTACTGAAGTGGCAGATTCCTGTGTCATTGTAGGCTTTGTCTTCCACCCTCTGGAGCACAAAGCTTCCAGGCTGCTGACCACCTCTCGCTCACCCTGCTTGAGCAGCATAATGTCTTTGATGTAAGGGCTTGATGTGGTATTCTGTGGGATTTCTATATAGTCCAGATCTCTTCAGACTATGACAGAGGGTGGAAAAGTTAATATATCCCTAAGGCAAAACTGTAAGTAAATATTATTGCTTCCTCATGTGAATCTGAACTGTTTCTGATCCTCTTTCCTGATTGTGTTAGGAAAGAACACATTTGCAAAGTCAGTGACCATATAACATGTGTCTGAAGGTGCCTAACCTGGCTGCAGCAAAGGTCCCACATTCTGCAACTGTAACTCAGGCTTAATAATACTTGGCTGAGGTTGTGGGAGTCTCTACAGCGTTTCCCCAAGATGCATCTGGTTTTTGCCAGAGTGGCAAATTAAATACAGTTGTGCTAAGGGCATCCTCTGGCTCTCTAAGAGCATCCCTAATTTCTGCCACCCTGCCTAAGGTATGGTACTGTCTGTCATTGATGTTTTTAGCTGGTGGAGGCAGTTTCTGAAGTTTGCACTTCTCCCCTCTCCACTGTACTATACCTTACTATAGAGGTCAGGGACCCATTATGGGGGTTACTCGAACTGTCAATCCTAATTATACGTTCAGGGGAAATGACCACTGGTTGGGTGTGTTGACCCAGCAGAATAACAAAGTTGCATTTTTTCAGGACTGTACTTATTTCCTGACACCCAGTAACCTTCATTCAAAGAGGGGAGCTGTGACGCCAGTTCAGCTGTACGGGTATCAGTGTCAATTCAGACTGTGTGTGCAACAGTCCTTGAATGTCTACCCAGACATTTCCTTTCCTCCAGTGCACTGGAGCTACAGTAAATGATATAGATCCCTTTGGGGAAGGACTAGAGGAGTTTCTACTGTGTGTGCTTGACGTGGATCATTTCATATCAAGGGTCATTTTCTTGGGTCCTTGGCCAACTCCATTTGTTAGTGGATTCTAGATCTGAAAACCGCCTAAAATCTGAAAACTTAGCAAGGGACTATGATTTCATTATTGGAGAGACCATCCTCAGCACCCTGCTCATCCCTTCTTGCTCTCTTTTGATTATTATGTTATATTTTAAGAAGTATCCTATTGGTTGTTCATCTAAGTCTCGAGTCTCTTTTTTCATTCTTGATGTTGGTCATTTTGTCTTTCTCTCTCTTTTTTTGATTGACATCTTCAGGAATGTTTTTTCAATTCGATTAGACTTTTCAGTAGATCAACCTTTGGCTTTTCCCCCCCCCTACATCCTTATTGTATGCTTGTTATTTCATAAATTTCTAAATAATTTTTTTCAAAAATTGTAATTTCATAGATCTATATTCTGTCGTTAGTCTTTTCAGAAAGATATGGAGGTCATTGGCTTTTGGGTTTTTTTCTCCCCTAACAGATGCATTTAAGGCTATAAATTTTCCTCTAAGTATGGAAATTATTTCCATTATCATTCAGTTCAAAGTAGTTTCTAATTTCCATTGTGATTTCTTCTTTGATTTAAGGGTCATGTGGAAGCAGACTGCTTCATTTCCAATCATTTAGGGATTTTCCTGTTGTGTTACTGTTACTAATATCTAGCTCATTTCCACTGTGGCTGGAGAACATATTCTGTATGGGCTTAGTTCATTAAAATTTGTTGACACTTGCTTTATCGTTCAGCAAATTGTCAATTTTGGAAATTTTTTTTTCTGTGTGCTCTTGAAAAAATGTGTGATTTGAACTTTCTAAATACATGTATTACATTGTTAATAAAAATAAGTATCTATTATTTCCAAATTATAATACTGGAATCTAGGGACAAAGAGTTAACAGCCATAGTGCCTATTCCTAAAGAGTTTATAATCTAGTTCACATCACAATTTGAAAAATAGGTTTATCAAAGTAATAAAACATCCGTAATCAAACAAAAACATTGACGTTTCATTTGATTTATTCTCCCCTACCCCCCACCAAATATCTATGACTAATTTTAATCATCTCACTAGGGCACACATGACTTTTCTGCCCTCTGTCAGATAGCTTCACTTTGTCCACATCCACTCCCTTTAACTCTGCTCCCATGTCTGGGAGTCTGGAACGGACATATCAACAGTTTCTTTTCCCTTTGTCTCCCGTTTGGGATTTAGCTACTGGGGAGTCCCAGCAGCAGATCAGAAGGAGGGAGGACCATGTTGGCCAAGCTGGTCTCGAACTCCTGACCTCAGGTGATACACCCGCCTCGACCTCCCAAAATTCTGGGATTACAGGCATGAGCCATCGCGTGGCAGCCCAGCAATGGGGTTTTCTCCTGAGGCCTCTCTCCATGGCTTATAGGTGGCTGTCTTCTCCGTGTATGCCCACAGGGTCTTCCCTTTGTGTCCTAATCTCCTCTTGTAAGGACACCAGCATATTGGATTAGGATTCACCCATTTGACCTCATTTTACCTTAACCACCTCTTTAATGATGTTGTCTCTATGCACATTCACATTCTGTGATCCTGGGGTCTGGGGCTTCAACATATGATTTGAGATGGGGGGCAAAATTCAACTCTTAACAAAGCCTGACTATTAGTAATTATTTAATAAGTGTTAGTTCCTGTTTTCCTTCTATAATATTTATTACTTTCTCCTGCCCATCCTTGCAATAATAACTGGCATTTTGGTAAGAATACGATAAGTACTAAGTACATTTTTATAAACAAACTATACTTAGAATAACTGTGAAATTTCCTTTACAGAAGGAAAAAAACGGCTAGTCTTGCCCAGCATGCAGGTAAAACAATGGATTTAAATATAAAGCTATGTTTCTTGTATTTAAGTTTTCCCATGTTCCTTTAAGAACTAAGAAAATGCAGTTTAGGAGTCCAAGGAGGGAGTGTCAGTTGAGGCCAGGAGTTCGAGACCAGCCTGGGCAACATAGTGAGACCCTCTGACACGTGCCTGTAGGCCTAGGCCCTTGGGAGGCTGAGGCAGGAGGAGTGCTTTAGCCTAGGAGTTTGAGGTTACAGTGAGCTATGGCCAAGATACTGAACTACAGCCTGGGCAACAGAGAGAAACCTTGTCTCCCACCACCACCAAACACAAGAACTAAGAAAATTAAAATTCATCCAGTAGCTTCTATCTGCTGGGCACATGCTTATCTCATTTAATGACATCAACCTGCTAGGTAAGCATTGTTCTTCCCATTCGGAGATGAGAAAGGTGGACGTCAAAGGCATTAATCACTGGCCCAGGCACTGAGTGAGGACAACTTTGCGGATACCAAGATGGGGAAGACCCTAGCTCTGACCACAAATCACTTACTATAGACTGAGAGGGACCATATTCTGCAGCTGACTCAAAAGCCAATTAGAAAGTGACAAATATGGGCTGGGCGCAATGGCTCATGCTTGTAATCTCAGCACTTTGGGAGGCTAAGGTGGGAGGATCACAAGGTCAAGAGTTTGAACTAGCCTGGCCAATATGGTGAAAGCTCATCTCTCTAAAAATAAAAAAAATAGCTGGGTGTGGTGGTGTGTGCCTGTAGTCCCAGCCACTTGGGAGGCTGAGGCAGAAGAATCACTTGAACCTGGGAGGCGGCTAAGATCGCGCCACTGCACTCCCACCTGGGCGACAGTGTGAGACTCTGTCTCAAAAAAAAAAAAAAAAAAGGAAGGTGATAAATGCTATAACTGAGTTTAAATCCAAGGCTTTTGGGGGTACACTCGCTTAATTTCGTCTTTTTTTAAAAATAAAATTTAACCTTCCCTAAAGTAGAAACCAAGGTATAATGTTCTCAATACTATCTGCTTTGTGGAAGATTCTGTAGCCTTCTGGAGGGATTCCTTCTGTGCTGACTGAGGTAGATAAGGAGGGAGATGAATAAGAGGAGGATGGGTGGGGTTGGGGTGGCACTCAAGGTCTGGGAAGATAAATAACTTTTTCTTACCATGAGAGGCGTGAGTACAGTACATGGAGGTCCTGTTATCCATCTGGAGCATGGTATCTGCCCAAACAGGAATAAAATGAAAGTCACGTGAAGACCCAGGAGTGCAAAATGCTTTGCAGATGAGTGAAGCATTTAAATACTGGATAGATCAGCAAGCCATCCCATATTTTATGTCTGACAAACAAGAACTGCTGAGGATAGAGAATGATGTCCTGGTTTTGGATTACAGGCAGTAGAGAATTGTGACAAGATCTTGGGCTTTGGAAAAGCCAGACAGACTTTCTGTTGCTGTGAGATTCTTGGTGTGACCTTAAGCAGGCCACGTATCCTGTCTGGGGCTCAGTGTTCTCTTCCGTGAAACAAGAAGGCAAACACCGAATTGAAGGGTGATGTAGGGTTAACAGAGACGAGTGATACAGCCCTGTTGGCTGCTAAGGAGTGAATCTAATCTTCCCACCCTAATGTGCTGATTATTCACCAGACTGCCAAGAGCTCTCCTAAAGCCCTCACAAATCTCTGTTCCTGCTGCCATTGCCCTTCTTCTTCCACTCATCATCTTTTGTCTGGATGGAAAGGGTCACCTTCTAAATGTCCTCCCATCTCCAAAATTCAAATTTAGTAATGCCCTTCATCCGTGTGGATTCTTTCTTTGACACCCAATTATCCGCAGAGTGAAATTCACATGTCTTTGTGGAGCATGCGGGCTCCTCCCCAGCTTCTCTTTGCTCGCTCCTCCTCCCCTCTTTCCCAGTCTCACCCCTGCCCCATCTGCCTCTCCCACTGGAGAAACACCACATCCCTCTGTTCCTTCTCTAAGATGCCTTTTTCCCACTTTTAATCTACCTCACAGCCTCCTACGTTGGTTTTTGTTTTTTGTTTTTCCTGTTCAGAGTTTTAGCTTACATCATGTGAAGTGGAACTGTCAATTTTTCTAAACTTTCTTCATCTGGAAAATGGGCTAAAATGTTTACTTAATATGGTGATCATGAAACTCAGTGTAACTAATATACAGTATTTAGCATGGTGTCAGATATATAGTAAGTGCTCAATAGATGTTTACTTCTATAATACTATTATTATTATTTTTATTACTATTATTATTTTTATTAGAGCACAAAGAAAGTAGAGCGTAACCTGTGGATCAGGGACCAAGGACATTTTCCTGGAAGAAAGGATGCTTGCACTGAGCCTCAAGGTACAATAGTCTTTCTCTAAGAGGGAGACAGAGAGGAGGAAGGGCATTCCAGTTAGCGGAGTAGGACATGCGAAGTCTCAAAGGTGGGAAAGGACATGGTGTGTTTGGGAAGTGGACAGAAGATGAGTATGCTTGGGTTAGGATGGAACAGGAAGAGGAGGGCAGTGTCCTGGGTGGGAAGCCTTCCCCATCACTCTGCCTCCTTCCCCTTCCCAAACATCTTCCCTTTCCCCTCCCTCAGCCTGCAATGCCCTCCAGCCCATCTCACCCAACACTGCCTGTCACTGCCTGTCAAGGCCCATCCCATTCTAAAGTCCAGGTCCAATATTACTTTTTCCAGGAACACTTTTTAAGTTTCATGAGGGCAAGGACCACATCCATTTTGCTCACTGTTGTATTCCAAGCATCTAGCACAGTGCTTGGCATGGACTAGGTACTCGTTTCTTTTTCTTCTTTTTAATAAATGAATTACAGCAAACTCTGTTAGTTACTATTCAATATCTGTTCCCTTTTTCTCTTTGCCAACAGAATGTTCCTGTCGTTGAGGGTAGCAATTTTCCCAGCCTCAGGCAACAGATCATGATTAGTCGAGCACAGTGCTGTCCAATGGAAATGTAATGAGAGCCACAAATGTGAGGCACATATGAAATTTAAAATTTTCTAGTAGCCACATTGGAAAAGTAGGTAGGAACAGGTGAAACTTTTTTTTTTTTTTTTTTGAGACACAGTTTTGCTCTGTTGCCCAGGCTGGAGGGCAGGAGTATGATCTCGGCTCATTGCAACCTCTGCCTCCTGGGTCCTAGATTCAAGCAATTCTCCTGCCTTCACCTCCTGAGTAGCTGGAATTACAGGCGCCTGCCACAATGCCTGGCTAATTTTTGTATCTTTTTTTTGTTTTTGTTTTTGTTTTATTTTGTTTTTAGCAGAAACGAGGTTTTACCATGTTGGTCAGGCTGGTCTCAAACTCGTGACTTCCAAGTGATCCACCCAACTCTGCCTCCCAAAGTGCTGGGATTACAGGATTGAGCCATCGTGCCTGGCTGAAATTGATTTTGATAGTATATTTTATTTCACCCATTCTATCCAAAATATTAACATTTTAACATATAATTGATTTAAAATAGAGTCATTCACTGATTAATGAAATATTTTTCATTCTGTTTTTCTGTGTTAAGTCTATGAGATCTGATGTGTATTTTGTGCTTACAGCACATCTCTATTTTGACCAACCACATTTCAGGAGCTGAAGAGGCACCTGTGGCTAGTGCTGCCCTTATTGGCCAGGTCAGGTCTAGGCAATTGTAACAATCCATTTCCTACTTTCCTGGACTACTCTTCAACAAGAGGTGGACATGTGACCCAGTTCTGACCAATGAGATGAAAAGGGAGGTCAGCTGGGCCTTCTGGAAAAGCTTTTACTTTCCTGATTACAGAGACAAATATGACTGTGTCATCTCTTCCCTCTTGTCTGTCTTTCTTTTTTTTTGGTTAGGGGGGTGGTTATTTTTTAGAGACAGGGTTTCACTCTGTCACTCAGGTGGGAATGTAGTGATGCCATCATAGCTCAAACTCCTGGACCCTCAAACTTCCAGGCACATGTGATCCTTTTGCCTCTGCCTCCTAACTAGGACTCTTCTTGTATTGAAAGCAGATGTGCTGCCTGGAGGTGTGACCATTAATTAAACAATCATCAAGAACAGGGGTTGGGAAACTTTTTCCATAAAGGGTAAATAATAAAAATTTTAGCAAATATTTTAGGCTATATGCACTACATAGTTTCAGTTGCAACTACTTAATTTTGCTATTGGAGTTCAAAAACCACAGACAATATGTAAACAAGAGAGGGTGACTGTGTTCCAAAATAGCCTTTCAGTGCACTGAATTTGCTTGTGGGGCC
Source organism: Cacajao melanocephalus (assembly GCA_963573385.1). NCBI lineage: Eukaryota > Metazoa > Chordata > Mammalia > Primates > Pitheciidae > Cacajao > Cacajao melanocephalus. Next base: position 32,845 of record CAUYLG010039562.1, read on the forward strand.
ATAGTTTGCCATCCTCTGATCGAGGGAATTGCAGAGACACCAGCCCTGACATTGTGAAGGCACTTCCAGATTTTTTGTTCTATGGGAAAAAATAGATCCCTATTTGTTTAAGCCACCATGAATTGGTTTTCCTGTTACTTTCCTTTTGCTACTTGTGGCTGACAGAAACCTAATAGATACTTGAAAAATAAAATCAGTGTGCCAGTTACAATTAATAGCCCTTTCTCTTTTTTCTTTTTATTTTTGTAGAAACAGGATCTCACCATGTTGCCCAGGTTGGTCTTGAATTCCTGGGCTCAAGTGATCCTCCTGGGATTACAGGCATAAGCCTCCATGCCCAGCCATAATTAATCACATTTTCTCCCAAGATACTGTGCCTTTTAAAAATAGTAAGATCAGTATGACGATCATAACAACTTTAATACCATCAGTTGAGAACCACATTTTTATAAACTTTAATTCTCACAACTGCTAGTATTCCTGATTCTTTGAGGAGGAAATTGAAGCCAGAAAACAAAAGTTTTCTCAGGTTACATAATGGCAAATAGACAGCAAAGAGGATTGGAATCTAGATCCTAACTGATTCAAACAGGAGTCTGAAGAATTTGTGAATCACCTACTATGTGCCAGGAACTCTTCTGGTGCTTGGCAAGATCCATGAACAGAAACAAAGATGTTCACCCTTGAGTTTACCATTTTGGGTGGGTGAAGTAGGCAATAAGTAATCTGCAGTGGTTTAGGAGGCGTTTGGATAAACTACAAAGGAGAAAGTCAAGCAAGAGTCTTCCCGTTGTGCCACCTGCCTCTCTCTACTTCTTTGAATTACGTTTCTCACAGGCTGCTTTATGTAGGGATGACGTGAACGTGTGTCTGCGTTTTCCCCTAGATTGCAGCCTTTGATGAAGAAGGCCTCTATTTCATTGATCTTAATACAGCTACAGCAAACAGCAGGCATTCCATGCTTGTTGGATAAAAATTCAATTGAGCTCACTTCGGCATCAGCTGTTAGGTTGGAAGCTGTCCAAGAAACATATGGTTATCAGAAAGGGTAAGTTCAGTTCAAAGGTTCAACAGATATTTTTGTGAATGCCCAAGTGCCAGGCACCACGCTGGGCTCAGTGTTCCCAGGAGACTGGTCAGTCTAAGGAGGTGGATGCCTGGGGAAGCACTCAGCTTGCCAGCAGCAAGATAAACAAGCCAGGGCTCGGCAGGTTGTCCCAAAGACTCTAGGGACAAATCCTTAGAGGGAGAGACCTTGCCAGGGACTTCCAGGCAGTACCAGCTGTAATTGTCCTCCCAATCTGTCACCCACTCAGGTGGTAGCATGTTTATTCTCTCTCTGTGACTCTTGTTTCTGGGTCAGGGGCCCATATGTTTTGTTTCTTTTTAAGGATGCATACAACCAGCACATACAACCTGTGTTTGCGAACCTGCCACAGAGAGAAAGCGTGTGCAGAATGTATTTGTTTTCATTTGGTGCAGGTGAGTGCCTTTCAGGGTCTAAGGAGGTTGCTTGAGCACGCAGGGTTTGGAAGACTCAAGTGAGTTACAGGGATCCAACAGAGTGGGACAGTGAGAGAGGGTGAGCAAAACATTCCTGAGACCTGAGACCTAATCTCGGGACCAACTCTGCCAAATACCCAAAGACCAACACAGAGAAATAAGAATTTCCCACGGATGCAGTTCCTGTTCAGGATGGAAGTCACTTTATAAAGCCTGTGAGGTGTGAGGAAGCCTGTTCTTGACACAGGTGACCTGCTTTATTGGAGAGAGGACTCTAAATGAGAAACCTGACTCTGCTTTTTAGCCCTTTAAAAGTTAATAGATAAGTGAATTTCAGTTGTATTAAGCTGTATTAAGATCTGAGACTGTAACTCAAAGTTAAATGGACCACAGTTAACTAACTCTGGGTTCAGGAACTTGGACAGGTCACTTCTGCTCTCTGAGACTTGGTTTTCTTATCTGTAAAATGAGGGGTGGGAGACTAAATTATCTCTAAGCCCATGACAGCTTTGCCATTTTAGGATACACTGTAAATAGATTCATAATGACAAGGACTCAGGGGGTTCCATTTTTTCTTTTTTTTGTTTTTTGAGACAAATCTCACTCTGTCACTCAGGCTGGAGTGCAATGGCGTGATCTCGGCTCACTGCAACCTCCACCTCCCAGGTTCAACTGATTCTCCTGCCTCAGCCTTGAGAGTAGCTGGGATTACAGGCACCTGCTACCACGCCCAGCTAATTTTTGTATTTTTTAGTCGATACAGGTTTTTACCAGGTTGGCCAGGCTTGTCTCGAACTCCTGACCTCAGATGATCCACCTGCCTCGGCTTCCCAAAGTGCTGGGATTACAGGTATGAGCCACTGCTCCCAGCCAAGGGTTCCTAAACCTAGCATCAGGAGCAGCTAAGGACTGTGCTAAAAAAGATAAAGATTTTTCTGATTTGACCCTGGAAAATCTGATTCAGTACATCTCAGTTAGGGCCTAGAAATATGTATTTTTAATAGGCTCAGGTAATTCTTCATAGAGTATGCTCAGAATGGCTGGTATTTGAGAGTCACTAGAGGAACTGAAAGCCCTTTGCAGCCAGCCCAGATCTGGGGCATTTTCATTATTTCAAAAAGTCTCACTGGAGAAGAACACTGACCTCTCCCCATTTCCCCTAGCCCCCATCCTCCATTCTGGGCCTTGAAACCAGCCACATTTGTAGATAACTTTCAACTGTGTTATTCATATTCATCTGGGGGGCAGGGGAGAAGTCTTTGTATTTTGCATTTTTTGATTCCCTTTTGTTAGAATACAGTCCCAAAGAGGCGGTGGGTTTTAGAGAAGGGACATAAACCCTCCAACTCTGACTTCACTCACCATATGATGCTGGACCAGGAACTCAGCTGAGCGTCCCAGTTTTCCTGGTCTGGAAAATGGGAACATGAGCCATGGCCTGGCCCTCATGTTGCATGCTGCTAGCAAAAATTTTTAACAGCTTACAAATGCTTTGAGGATTAATAAGGTGCTTGGGAAAAGGGCAGTTTCTAAAAACGTGGTATTTGTATTCAACATTGATGGGGAGCCAGTGGTGCTATGTGTGCTGGAAAGAGCACAAAATCAGCAGTGATCTGGTTTGATTCCCAGAGGACTGAAAGATCTAAATACAAAATCCAGGCGAGACAAACCTTGGCAAAGGACAGGTGTCTTCTCACAATGTGACACATGAGACAAAGGTCCTTAGCTGAGGGTTGGGAGGGAGAATGAGAGAAGGTAATCTGGCAGAGTAAGAGAAAGACAGGAGTGGGAAAATATGGCAGGTAGGATTGAGGCTCATCTGAATTTCAATCTGAATTTAAGGAGAACACTGTCAGCTAACTTGAGTGTGTTTCTCAGCCACATTCAACTTCCCAGGGCAGGCACTGGGCAGGCTGACTGCTGAAGTTGACCAGGATTTAGGTTTTGCCAGACGAGTAAAACAAGGGAAGGGCAGAAGAGGGAGTTTATAGAATATGCAAAGAGGGGCCAGGTGCAGTGGCTCACACCCATAATCTCAGCACTTTGGAAGGCGGAGGTGGGCAGATCACCTGAGGTCGGGAGGTCGAGACCAGCCTGGCCAACATGGTGAAACCCCGTTTCTACTAAAAATAGAAAAATTAGCCAGGCATGGTGGCTACTTGGGAGGCTGAGGCAGGAGAATTGCTTGAACCCAGGAGGCGGAGGTTGCAGTGAGCTGAGATGGCGGCACTGCACTCCAGCCTGGGAGACAGAGCAAGACTCTGTCCCAAAAAAGAAAAGGAAAAGAAAAAAAGAATATGCAAAGAGGGGCTGATGATGCCAGGCACCCCATGTAGGGTCAGAGTTGCCCCTTCAATACTCTCCAGGGAAGAGCAGAGTGAAATGCGTGTATTCTCTCTGAGGGGATGCAAGAGAAAGTGGCTGGGCCACCAATTTTCCAAGGATTTAAATCTCTCTTCCCCTCCCAGGTGGGATAGAGATTAGAAGTATAAAAATGGAGAGTCTTTTACTCAAAGTAAGAAAACAGCAAGCATGGGAAAGGAGCTCTATTCCCACGCAACAGAGCTCTGGAAGTTGGTGCTGGGAGCGTTGCAGGGCAGAAAGGGATAATACTATCTGAGTGTGTGTGACTCTGAGACACCCTTCATTCAGGACAATGTTTACTTACAAACTGTATATATGTGTTTATGTGTGCTCGATACTCATGGAAATTGACTATATCCATGGTAACACACACAAAAATATCAGACAGTTAAAAAAGAGATTAAAAGTAAATATACATAGAAATTCTAGTATTTTCTTTCCACACCCCTGGTAGATCATTGTTTTTATTCCCTAACACTCCTGCTTTTGAAGACCAATTCTCTAACCCATGCTTCCATGAGAATCACCTGTGGATCTTAAAATGAATATTATATTCCACCCCTGCACAGTGGCTCATGCCTGTAATCCCAACACTTTGGGAGGCCAGGGCGGGTGGATCACTTGAGGTCAGGAGTTCAAGACCAGTCTGGACAACATGGTGAAACCCTGTCTCTACTAAAAATGCAAAATTAGCTGGGCGTGGTGGTACATGCCTTGTAGTCCCAGCTTCTCGGGAGGCTGAAGCAGGAGAATTGCTTGAACCTGGGAGATGGAGGTTGCAGTCAGCTGAGATCGCACCATTGCACTCCAGCCTGGGCAACAAGAATGAAACTCCTTCTCAAAAAAAAAAAATCGTATTCTGACACAGCAGGTCTTGGGTGGGGGTCCTGGATTCAGCATTTCTGTCAACTTCCTGGGGGGATGCTGATGCTGTTGACCCAGGACCACACCTGGGTTAGAAAAACTCTAGATTCAGGATGCAGCTTAGCTCTAGTCACTGGTGACAGGCAGAACAATGACACCTTGGGGGAGCAGAGAGTAGTGGTAGAAAAGAAGGAAAAGGACTTTAAGGTTTGGCACCCATCGGGTGACTGAATTGTGTTACCTGTTGAATAAAAATACCTTATTTCAATCTGACAATAACACTTATTATACCCATTTTACAGATGAGAACTTTTTGTCTCAATGAGATTAAGATATTTACTAAGATATTTACTTGCATCTGTATAGCAAATAAGTGCAGAATAACAAAAATGAACCTGGGTCAGTTTTCTTGCCAAAAATAAATATTTACTCAATAAAAACTAGAAGGACACACAGGCAAAAATTGAACTTACCTCTGTTCACACCATACAAAAGCAACTGCCGCTCACACCTTGCTGCTTTTTTTTTTTTTCTTGAAATGGAGTCTCACTCTGTTGCCTCGGCTGGAGTGCATTGGCGCAATCTTGGCTCACTGTAACTTCCGCCTCCTGTTTTCAATTGATTCTCCTGCCTCAGCCTCCCGAGTAGCTGAGTTTACAGGCATGAGCCACCATGCTCGGCTGATTTTTGTATTTTTAGTAGAGATGGGGTTTCGCCATGTTGACCAGGCTGACCTCAGGTGATCCTCCCGCCTTAGCCTCCCAAAGTGCTGGAGTTAACAGGTGTGAGCCACTGCACCCGGACAACACCTTGCTTTTACTTTGTTTTGCTTTTTTACCAAAAGTTGGATCCTTTAATGTGTCATCTATAGGTTTGAGTCTGCACCTTGGCTGCGTTCCTAATGAATACGACCTTGGGTAAGTCACTGAACTCTTTGTGCCTGTTTCTCCGTTAGTAAAGTGGAGGTAACAAAAACAGTACTCTAGAGTTATTGCCAGGATAAAATGAATTCTTTGTAAAGTACCTGGACCACTCCCTGGAAGATAGAAGGTACTTAATAAATATTATCAATCATTATTTTTATTATCTTTCCTACCCAAAGGAGAAGTCTTCTTGTTCCTGGGCCAGGGGCATGTGCCCTGGCCCATGTGTACTATAAATGATATACAGTCTAGATATCACAGGTGGCAGCACTTCTCAGACTAGATGGAAAAGGCTCACCAGGTGTGGGAAGCAGGAGAGGGTCTCATTGTATGTGTGCTTCACACACCCTCCCCCTTGAGGTTTGACTCAGAAAATTTGGGGTAGGGGGGTAGCAATCTATATATTTTTTTTGAATTGGGGTCTCTATCACCCAGGCTGGAGTGCAATGGCACAATCATGGCGCACTGCAGCCACAGCCTCCAGGGTTCAAGCAATCCTCCTGCCTCATCCTCCTGAATAGCTGGGACTACAGTCATGTGCCACCATGCCCACCTAACTTTTTTGTTGTTGTTGAGATGGAGGGTTTCACTCTGATGCCCAGACTGGTCTTGAACTTCTGGGTAGCTCAAGTGATCCTCCCACCCCAGCCTCCCAAAGTGCTGGGATTGCAGGTGAGAGCCACTGTGCCTGGTCTAGCAAGCTGAGTTTTAAAGAAGCTCCACAGGTGGTTGTGTGTTCAGTGTCCTGAGGACTATGTTTAGAGAAGATCTGGTTGTTCATGTCTCAGTATTAACGTCTAAGTGGGTATGTGCGGCCTTTCCATTGTTCTGGTCTTCGCCCTACAGCCTGCACAGCTGATAAGAATTCTGGGCACTGGTATTTAAATATCACATCATCATTGTTTTGCTACTTATCTTAGGTAGGTATTTTGAATTCACCTGGCTCAAGGCTTTCTCATTTTAAAGCAGCCAAGCTCTGAGTCAGCTCCTGGCTCCACATGCAGTGGGCTCCCAGCTTTCTCTCTCCCTTGACTATCTGGGCTGAGAGGTACTGTGTCTGCTCCAGTTGCTTCTGACTAACTTGTCTTGGCATCCAGCAAGGAATCCCAGTGTGCCTAGCTTGGGGAGGGCAGACTGTGCCTATTCACCATGGGATACTGGTCCCTGGCATTTCACATAGGGCCCAGAACACAGTAGAAACTCAGTAAATGCTTGCTGAATGAATGAACCAAGTTGCATTAAATAACCTGTGCAAACAGACTCTCCTTTTATAAAACAACCAATGTGTGTTGAACAAAATGAACTTGCTACACCTACCTTATGTTAAAATATGGGTGGGAAACCAGCACCTTGAGGACTTTTTTTGGAAGCCCAAACAACTTAGTATGTACTACTTGACTTCAGAAGGAGAAATCCTTAGCCGAGAGGATGCTGTAGAGTATGCAGTCACATGCCTGGTCCACACAAGGGCTCAGTCGAGTGTTGGTTCCTGCCTTCGTTCCTCTGCTATTCAAAGATTCTGTAAATTAGGATTCCAAATGGTGAAAGCTCCTGACAGATGAGGAAACCAAGGCCCAGAGAGGTTAAGTCACATGCTCAAAGGCACACAGCAAGTAAATGACCCAGTGGGGATTTGAATCAGAGGCAGATGCTGCTGCCTGACTCCAATCTCTTTTCATTTAATTAGTTAACAAAGGTTGACTCCCTAGCCTTTGCCTCAAATCACACCCAAGGCTTGTTAAATTCATGGATTCCCCTGTTGTTCAGAACTTTGTGGGTTAGGGACAGGAATCTACATTTTTAATAAAACAAGCAGGTAAACTGTATGTATGCTAAAGTTTGAGATCCACAGCATGCTAACATCCTCTCTAAGTAAATAAGGAGATCCTTAAATTTTATCTCAGAGATGATTTGTTTCCGAATTCCACCCAATCGTTACTTGAAAAAATGTTTTTCAATACAAAAAGTTAGCTGGGTGTGGGTGGTGGTGGGCACCTGTAATCCCAGCTACTCAGGAGGCCGAGGCAGGAGAATCACTTGATCCCTGGAGGCAGAAGTTGCAGTGAGCTGAGATCACGCCATTGCACTCCAGCCTGGGCGATAGAGTGAAACTCTGTCTTAAAAAAAAAATTCTAGGCTGTAGCAGCAAATGGCTCATTGAAACCCACCATTGGCTGCTGGTAGCACTGAATAAATGGTGTAATCCTGTCTAAACCTCCTCTTGGTCCTATCATCACCACCCCCATAGCAGGCACTCTCATTCTCCTTCTCACCAAAGAACAAAGGGGTAACTTTTAAAAGCCATCCGGAAACAATGAGGACCAGCTCTTGGAAGACCCCAGAGCCCTGCCAAACTTCTTAAATTCAGACCCTGTAGTCATTGCCTAACCAGGATGGGTTCTGCAAGGGAGCTGGGGGCAGGGATTAAAACATGCATTTTTAAGAGAGTAAACTGGAGTCCCTAATGAGTTAACCTTGGGAGGAAGAGGTATGCCAGAGATACCATAGACAAGAGTTGTGCTTAGGATCACAAAGGCAAGGACACAGCACTCCCTGGTGTCCTTAGCAATATGCCTTCACCTGCAGTTTAGCTAACAGTATGTCTCTAGGGCTTCTGTTGCTATCAAATTTACGCCTTATGAAATGTCCAAAGGGAAGTGCTGATTCTTCAGTACAGCAAGAAATTTCTTTCCTTTTTCTTTGTTTCTTTGTTTTTTTCTTCATGTAATGCCCTACTGGAGGACTTTTGTTACCTGGATAAATATTTCTCTTTCAATTCAAACAGAAAAGAGCTTATAACTTCTCAGGGAAGACACCGTTGCCTCTTTATGAGGCTGTTCTGCAAAGCAGACGAGTCAAGGCATCCCAGTGTGTGCCCAACACTGAGCATTTGCACTGAGAGTGGAATCACACATTCCTTTACTTGACTGAATTACTGGAGAAGAGAAAGAATGCATTACTGTTATTAAGCAGGCAGCATTTCTCTTTTTTGCGTAGTGCCCAGCAGCCTGACCACACAGAGCAACTGGAGACACCTCTAAAGGCTTTGAAACAAAATGGCTTCTGAGTCTGATCCATTCTTCTCAGGTCACACCTCCTCCAGGAAGCCTGCTGGGATTTGTGCAGACCACTGATTGCGTCCACAGGGAAACTAACATGTCTGGAGCCCCTACCATGGGCCAGATGCATTATTGACATTATCTCATTTATTCCTCCATGCAACTTCATGGAGTGAGGATTATTAAACTCATTTTATAAATGAGGAAACTGAAGCTCAGAGTTTAGGTTGAGGAATTCAGCAAACCTGGAGAGAAATATCACTTTCCTATTTAGCTGTGTGATGTTGGGTAAGGTGCTTAATTATTCTGTGCTTTTTGTCCTCATCTGTAAAATAAAGACTATATTGTGCTTTTTAGATTCATGAGAATTAATGACTGCAATGATGTATATATTGGGCTCAGCATTGTGAGCACTAAATAAAACTGTGGCTTTTACTATTATTACTCTGGGAATCTACTAAGGTAGAGAGAGGCAGAACAGGAATTAGAACCCAGGTCTGGGAGGTTCCAAAGCCTGTGGACTTTTCCTGGGTGTGCCATTGATGTCTGCATCTGTGAAGCCTTGTAATGTTAGGGTTTTACATTTATGTGCGTTTCTGTGCCATTTCTCTGAGGACATGACCATGCAATAAACTTCCTTTGCTGTCACCATTTTCCTGGGTGCTGGTGTCCAGGAGGTGCACCCTAAACACCCAGAGATGGCTTAACTCTGCCCCACTAAAAGTAGTGATAGCTTTCTATTTCTTTCTAAGCACTGGCATCAAAGGAGTGAATCCTTAAGAACACTCTTTTGAGAGATCTATGAATTATCTTGAGTATCTTTTTTTTGTTGTTTTTTTGTTTTTTTTGAGACAGAGTCTTACTCTGTTTCCAAGCTGGAATGCAGTGGGGGCTCACTATAATCTTTGATTATAATTCTCCTGCCTCAGCCTCCTGAGTAGCTGGGATTACAGGCGCACGCCACCACACCCAGCTAATTAAAACTGGGAACTTGTAAAGGATGCAATGGAAAGTAAATATGATTAGGTTCTAACATTTTTTGCCTGTACCCCAGTGGATCATTTTGTAAAATCCCTGGTGTAGATGCTTCCTTTTGGAGATCACTTACCTAAATGATGTAGTATAGATTGTTCTGGCCATCAGCTACCTTCCTGGCCCCACCTCATCTCAAAAAAAAGGTGTTTTGGTGCATGGCAAGGCATAAAGAGCTGTAGGGGAACCTCTCTTTACACTTTTTGTAGCACAAGAAGCAAAACTTGTGGGGAGAAGGACCAAAGACATAAAAAAAGACTCCTCCCTCCTCACTCTCCTTTTTTTTTTTTTTTTTCACTGTGAAGGGCAAAAGGGGCTCAGAGTGGGGACTAGGGAGGAATTCTGCAATTAGTGAGCATATACTTTGTGTCAAGTTCTGTGCTAGATAGCTATTAGAGTTCCTGCTTGACACATGATGGACACAGAGGACGATGGATGGACAGAGAAATAATAAAACAGCCTAGCTTTACCTAGTGGAGTTAGGATGTTAACTTCAGTTTCATTCCAGTGTCTGAGTTTTAACCACTGTTAGATTTTTGAAGAGATTAGAGAAAGAGTATGTGGGCTGGGTGCAGTGGCTCAGCCTGTAATCCCAGCACTTTGGGAGGCCGAGGCAGGTGGGTCACCTGAGGTCGAGAGTTTCATACCAGCCTGGCCAACATGCTGAAACACCGTCTTTACTAAAAATACAAAAATTAGCCAGGTGTGGTGTTGCATGCCTATAGTCCCCGCTACTTGGGAGGCTGAGGCAGGAGAACTGCTTCAACCTGAGGGCAGAGGCTGCAGTGAGCTGAAATTGTGCCATTGCACTCCAATGACAGAGGAGTGCAATGGCATGATTGGGTGACAGAGGTAGATTCTGTTTAAAAAAAAATTGCGTGTATGTGGGAGGAAAGTTAACATGAAGAAGTATTAACCATATGACCACTTTAAGAATAGATGGGGAGCTAGAGGTATTAGATACTCCATTCTACTCCTCTATAGTTTGCAGGCTGAAGTTGAGCCAGAAGATTCTCCTGCTGAAAGGGTCTTCAGAAATCACCTAGACCAGGGATTGAAAACTATGGCTTGAGGACTAAATCCATCCTGCTTTTTATTTTTGTTAATAAAATTTTCTTGGGACACAGCCAGGCTCATTCATTTATATATAATCTATAGATGCCTTCATGCTATAACAGCAGAATTGAGTCGTTTTGACAGAGATCATATGACCTCCAAACTGAAAATATTTGCTCTGTGGCTCTTTACAGGAAAAGTTTGCTGACCTCTGATCTAGTCCAGAGGTCTTCAAGCTTTTTTTTGAGACTGAGTCTCAATCTATCACCCAGGCTGGAGTGCAGTGTCCTGATCTCGACTCATTGCAACCTTCACCTCCCGAGTTCTAGCCAATTCTCTGCCTGAGCCTCCCGAGTAGCTGGGATTACAGGCATGTGCCATCACACCCAGTTGATTTTTGTATTTTTAGTAGAGACAGGGTTTCACCATGTTGGCCAGGCTGGTCTTGAACTCCTGACCTCAGGTGATCCACCCACCTCGGTCTCCCAAAGTGGTGGGATTACAGGCATGAGCCACCATGCCCAGCCATCTTCAAGCTATTTTGATATGCACACACAAAAAATTAAACACATGTCCTTTAACCTACATATGTATATTTGTTTACTTATAAAGCATTTAAAGGTACTGCCATTCTAATGTAATTTTCCATGATAAAACATTTACCAGAAATAGAAATATTAAAATGAGTTAAAATGAAGAGAAGGTCTAGTATTTTCTTCTAGCACCCCTCAAGGTTGTTTTGTCCCTTCTTTTATCAAGATATATGAAAACTGATCCAGAAAATGATTCTTAAACTTGATGCCATAAGGTGTTCCATAAATAATAAAAGAATTATGTCCAACGATATGAATTAAAATTCAGTGAAGCCCTGAATTTCTCACATTTGTCCCTCTGCTATATTGTATTTATATGACAGATTTCATTAAAAAAGAGAATTTTGTTGCTGAAAATTGTTTCAGAATGGACCAGAATCCTGTTTTCAGTCATGATAGAATAACTGGAATTGGACTTGTCCTCCGAATGTAAACTACTAGAAAATAAGACGAAATATATGAAACTTTTTAGACATTGGGCAGCAGGCAGTGTAGGGCTATGATCCCTAAGAAACGTGAAACAAACATGTGAGTCTCACCATGGTCTTGGCTTTTTGCTTGGAGGCACTACCCTGACTCCCGTGTATGGTGGTCTTGCTGGGATAGAGAAAAGGATTCGAGTTCAGGGAGGGTGTGGTGGCTGGTATTTACGGTACAAAGAACCAGTGAGGAAGGGGAAATGTGGAGAGCGCCTACCTAGAGATCCGTTCAAGTCAGTTACTGAATACTAAGCTATGTGTACAGGGCAAAACTCCATGAGGCTGGCCAAAGAATGACTGGTGAGCTAGAAGCTGAATAATTCTCGGAGTTCACGCAGGGCCAGAGATATATGAGCTGTGACCAGCTAGAGGGGAAAACCCCATTGGACACCCAGGGTATTCCTTAGAGATCCAAAGGAGTCATGCCTTAGTAGTAGGCTGGAGTAGAGACTATTACATACCTGGCACAGCTTAAAAATTCAACACCTGTGAAAAAAGGGAATAAAATTTAGAAAAAAAGAAAAGAAAGGGAAGCTAAACTTGAAGTAATGTATCTGCCTGCCAGAAAAGATCTCACATTCTTTAAAGGAAAACAATAAAATTTAATCAAATAATAAAAGATAATCTCACATACAAAGAAACAGAAACATGTGACCAGGAAAAAAAATTAGGCAGTAGAACTAGACCTGGAAATGACAGAGATGACACAATTATCAGACATGGACGTGAAAAAAGCTATTGTAAATATGCTTATGGATTTAAAGGAAAATACGAATATAATAAGGAGAGTAAGATATAAAAATGGATCAGATGAAACTTCTGGAAATGAAAAAAACACAATAGCTTAAATGAAAAATTTACTGCATGGGGTTAACAATAGATGAGGCACTGGAAAAAATCAAATGAACTTGAAGGCATAGCAATAGAAATTTTCTAACCCAAATCAAAAGAAAGAAAAAAAGACAAAAAAAAAAAAAATAGAGTCTCAATAACATGTGGCTCTTGATATTGTGAGACACTATCAAATGGTATAGCGTGAGTGAAATGGAGTCCCAGTAGACAGGAGCAGGATCAGAAAAAATATTTAAAGCTGTAATAATTGAAAATTTCCAAACTTGTTTTAAACTGTAAACCCACAGGTCCAAGAGGTTCAGCAAACCTTAAGCAATATAAGCACAAAAAAGACACCCAAGGTATGTCCAAATCAAATTGCTGAAAACCAGTGATAAGGAAAAAAACAATCTTAAAAACAGGAAAAAAAAAAAAGACATTATATGCAGGGAAGTAAGGATAAGAATGACTGCAGGATACTCACAGAAACAAACCAGAAGACAATAGAATTGCATTTTTAATGTACTAAAAAAAATTAAAATCTACTGTTACACATTGAATGTATGTCTCCACCCCCTCCACCCCCAAATCACATGTTGAAGCCTAAAATGCCAGTGTGTCTGTATTTGGAGTAAGGAAGCAGTTAAGATTAAACAAAGTAATAAGAGTAGGGCTCTGTCCTGATGCTGTTAGTGTCTTTATGAGAAGAGATGCCGGAGAGCTCACTCTTTCTCTGTCTGCTGTGTAAGGACACATTGAGACAGTGGCTGTCTGCAAGCCAGGAAGAGAGCCTTCACTAGAAACTGACCATGCTAGGCCTTGATCTGGGGCTTTCTGTTGTTTAAGCTGTACAGTCTATGATATTTTGTTATGGCAGCCCAAGCAGACACAAAATCTCAAATTCTCTTAATACAGAATTTCATATCCAGTGAAAGTACTATTGAAATATGAAAGCAGAATAAAGACATTTTCTGAAGAATAAAAGCTCAGAGAATTTATTAATAAACATATACATAAGATTTATTAAAGAAAGTCATTCAGGTTGAAAGGAAATAGAACTGATGAGATCTATACAAAGTAGTAAGTAGCTCTAAAAATGATAACCATTGTAGGTAAATATAAAATACTTTTTCTTTTGTCTTAAAAATTGTCTTTAAGTGATATTGGAGCATTTTAAGGAAAATTAATAGCATATTCTGTGGTTTATAACATATGTAGAAATAAAATGTTTAGCAACTGTTCTAAAATGTGAGAGGGACAAATGAAACTGTACAGTTGCAAGGTTCTTATATGTGAAGTAATATTTGAAGTTAAATTATAGTGGTTTATTCATATTGTAAAATCTATTGAATGACTGAAAAAATAAATCATTTATAATAATAAGCCAACAGTGGAGATAAAATGCAATATTACTAAATAGCCAATAAAAAGAAAACAGAAAGGAGAAAAATAGAAACAGAGCAGATGAGACAAATAGAAAACAAATGGCAAGATCATAGATGTAAAAGATAGTCATATTAAAAATTACACTAAATATACAAGGCCTAAGTGCTCCAATCAAAAAGCAGAGATTGTCAGAATGGATACAAAGAGCAAGACCCAAATCTATGCTGTCTACAAGAAATCCACTTTAAATATAAGCTTAGAAATAGGTTGAAAGTGAAGGGATGAAAAGTGACATGCCGTATAAACACTAAGCATAAGAAAGGTGGTGTAGCTGTCTTAATATCAGACTAAGTAGACTTCAGAAGGAAGGATACCATTAAGAATATAGAATCACATTTCATAATGGCAGAAAGCTCAATTCATCAAGAAGGCACAACAGTTCTTATTGTTTCTATACCTAATCACAGTGTAAAATATACAAAGCAAAACTTGATGAAAATGGGATGAAAAATATACAAATTCACAATTATAATTGGAGATTTTAGCACTCCTCTCTCAGTAATCAAAAAAACAAGCAGGCAGAAAATCAATAAGGATTTAGAGACCTGAACAACATTATCAGTCAACTTGACCTCATGGGCATTTATAAAACATTTTACCCATCTATAACAAAATGGGTACGCACATAGAACATTCACCAAGATAGGCATGAATTAAGCTGATATGTTCTCTGAACACAGATAATCAAATGTGAAATCATTAACACAAAGCTGTCTGGGATATAACTTGGAAAGTAAGCAGTATATTTCTAAATATCCAATGAGTCAAAACATAAATCACAAGAAAAATTATATTATGCTTTGAATTAAATGAAAAAGCATGTAACATATCAAAAAATTTTATGATGTACTAAAGCAATGTTCAGAGGGAAGCTTACAGTGTAAAAGGCTTATATTATAAAAGTGATCCCTTCCTATGCTCCCATTTTGCAGGTAAGAAAATTGAGATGCAGGCATGTTGAGTGATATGCATAAGGGTACATATTGCTTAGGGTAGGACTTAGAATGAGACTCTTCTGGATTGGTTCTCTTTCTCTTTTACTGTGCCTTTTAATCTTGTTTTTTGGACTATGCCTGATGTTTTCAGAACAATATGTCCACTCACTGTTTTGTCACCTCATTCTCTGCTGAACTTTAGTAATTATAGTTATTAGTAAGGATGTTGAGAGGATGCAGAGTGTGCTGGTGTGAAGCAGATGCTGAGGAACCTCAGGTCAGGAGAAACAGACTGGCAGTGTGGAAGAGGTGGTTGCTGCCCTAGAGGGCATCAGCAGCAAGGGGACATGGAAGAGAACATCTGTGGATCACCTACTCTGTGCCAAGGGCAGTGCAGATTGATTTCACAGCAACTCTGATGTAGTTCAGTAACCTGTCTAACATTATGCAACGAGTGTCAGCTCTTGAATTTGAACTTTGTGCTGTATAAATCAAAAAACCCATGCTTAGGAGAGGGTGAATTATTGCTCCTTCCATTGGGCTTATGTTCAATTCACTCCAGAACTCTTACCCATTGCAGCACATTTATTCCACTTTCGGGTAGGGAACAGACACAATTATGCTTTTCCTTTTCTGACAATTAACCATCTTTCCTGGTTTTTATCCCCTGCTGTGCTCCTGAGGGTCTTTCCTCTCAGGAATCTATTCTCCCTCATCACCAACACTGTGCTTGCTACAAGTCAAAGCTGCCACACCCCATTTCCGTAAGAATTTTTTCTTTAACAAGCAGTAATCCTTTTCCTTTTTGGGAGCTGTCATAAAAGGCCATAATCTCAATCAGAAAAAGACTTTGCGTTTGAAGTCAAAGCTGGCCATGCAGCCTGTGGGGATTATCGGGCAGGGGACACTGTGAGAACGTCCAGCATGCTGACCTTGTGCACGCTGAGCTTCCTGCACATCCACAGCTGCAAGTCACTGTGTGCCTCTGGGTCACTCACCTGCGGAGCTGGACACCCTCAGGGGGCAGGCTGTGCCCTGTCAGAGATTACCCTCCATAGTCATCCTGTGCTTCCAGATATCTCATGGGACATGGAAAAGGGGCAAGTCCAGCTTGTTTGGGTGGCTTTTCTAGTAATGCTGTGATCCCCACATGTAGATTTAAGTTGGTGAGAACAATAATGCGTAATGTGGCATCTGAGCCATGCCTGTTAGTGTTTGAACTTCAGTTCTACAACTTACTAGCTATGTGATTTGGGCAGGTCATTCATCTGCCAGCACTTCAGCCTTCTCATTTACGAAATGGGCATAAGACCAGTCCTTGCAAGTCAGGCATGGTGACTCACACCTGTAATCTCAGCACTTTGGGAGGCTGAGGCAGGTAACTCACTTGAGCCCAGGAGTTCAAGAGCAGCTTGGGTAACATTGTGAAACCCTGTCTCTCCAAAAAATACAAAAATTATCCTGGCATGGTGGTGCACACCTGTAGTCCCAGCTACTTGGGAGGCTGAGGTGGGAGGATCACTTGAGCCCCAGGAGGTTGAGACTGCAGTGAGCCATGATGACACCACTGTACTCCAGCCTGAGTGATAGAGCAAGACTCTGTCTTGAAAAAAAAAATAGTTCTTCGCTCATGGGGCTGTCGTGAGACTGAAATGAGTACACACACATACAACATACACACACATCACAAAGAAGAGCATTGTTGGCTTATAGTATGGTATAAACAGTAGTTTATATTATTTTTCAGCTTTTCACTAGGAATCTTTGTTGAACAGGGTCAGTGGTTCCCTATTCTACTGTGGTGAGCTACAATCTTGGTTGCAAATAACAGAAACTGAACTCCAACTGGCTTAGGGCAACATGGAAGTTCAAGGGTAGGTCTAGCTTCAGGCATGCCTTGTTTAGAACCACATCTAACATTTGCAAATGTGAAGTAATAATCCCGGGAAAAATGGAGTGAGTGACCTGATTCAGAGATTTTTTTTAAGGACTTAAATATGAGATTACTCTATTTTTGAGGCATAGTTTTTCAGGGAAAAACACCTTCTAAATATCCTGGTTTATTTAGACACCTAAAAAATTCCTCTTCTTATACTGATTCATTCATTTCTTCAATCAGTCAACAAATATTTATTGAACACCAAGTGTGTGCCTCTCTGTTCATAACACAGGAGATACAGCACTAACATCCCAGACCAAAAGCCTGGCCTCCTTGAGGGACTTATATTTTAGTGCCGGTGGGAGGAGAGGGACTATCAATACAATGAATGAGTAAATAATAGAATATGTTAAAAGAACATCAGAACTGCAAAAAAAATAAATAAAGCAGGGATGGCAGTTGGTGAGTGCTGGGATTTGTTTCACATAAAAGTGTAGATTTTAAAAATTACTCATGGCATGGCATGGATAAGAGGGGATATTTTATATACTGGAAACTAGCTTAATATTCAGAAACTGACGACAGTTACCCTTCTCTAGAGGGAGACACAAAGCTCAGAATTTGTGAGGGATCTTGGACTTTAAAATACTTTCACCATTGCCCTCCACAGCATTTCTAAGGATGCTGATGACCCCAAGCTTTTCCAGTTAATAATGTGACAAGGCAAAATGTTCCTGCAGGGAGGCAGTGAGGACCCTGGTAAGAGGACCTGAGTGTGACACTCATATGTCATTGTGCCTCATGTGAGGTGAGCAGCCAGGAGGGAGCCAGTCTGCATGACATGCCTGAGGAAGGGTTCTTCACTTTCATTTGTGACCCAAAAGCTCTGAATCCTCTGAGAGCTATTGCATGAAGACATCGGCTCCATGTGCTGCTGAAGGCAGTGAAGCCAGCACAATGTTTACACTCAATCAGGCTGGTGTTGGAAGCAAGACAGAAAACATCATTGTACTCTTGAGTAAACACCCTTCTTCTGCCGGGAAGGAGTTTCAGGCCCTGCCTGCATGGCCACGAGAGTGGAAAAATGGTATAAAGGGCACCCACTGGGCTGTGCTTTTCTACAAAATCAAGGTCAGTGTGACCACAGAGACATGAACTGCAACATCTACACTCCCTTCTCCAAGTGTCTGTGTGGAGAGGTGGACTTAGGGGCTCCCTTGAGGAGTTGGTCGGCTCTGTGTCTCTCCTCTGTCTCTGTCTGTCTGTCTGTCCCTTGCTGCATGCCTGCCTGAGCATGCTCATCCCAGGAGTCAGAAGGCAGTAGGATACTCAGGCCTCTCTCTGAGTCACACACTCCACAGCAGTGATGTATTAGGCTCAAGGGAAGATCTGGGTTAAGCACAATCTTGACAGCCACTCTGTAACTGTTCTTCCCGTGTAAGCACAGGGGCTGGTTGCTGACCAGGGTCTGAGCAATCCTGTGCTGCTAAGAAGCATGATTGAGAGACTGAGGGTGGAGACCTATCCTACAAGAAGAGATGCATAGATAGAATGATATTTTGGAGTCTGGCAGAAATGGGTTTAATCCCATTGTGTTAGTCCATTTTCATGCGGCTGATAAAGGCATACCTGAGACTGGGGAATTTACAAAAGAAAGAGGTTTAATTAGACTTATAGTACCACATGGCTGGGGAGGCCTCATAATCCTGGTGGAAGGCATGGAGGAGCAAGTCACATCTTACGTGGAGTGGCAGCAGGCAAAGAGAAAGAGCTTATGTGGGGAAACTTCCATTTTTTAAAAACCATCAGATCTTGTAAGACCCATTCACTATCACCAGAACAGCACAGGAAAGACCTGCCCCCATGATTCAGTCATCTCCCACTGGGTCCCTCCCACAACACATCAGAATTATCTTAACTACATTTATCTTAACTACAAGATGAGATTTGGGTGGGGACACAGAGGCAAACCATATCATTCTACCCTGGCCCCTCCCAAATCTCATATCTTCACATTTCAAAACCAATCATGCCTTCCCAGCAGTCTCCTAAAGTCTCAATTCATTTCAGCATCAACTCAAAAGTCCACAGTCCAAATTCCATTCCAAGACAAGGCAAGTCCCTTCTGCCTGTGAGCCTGTAAAATCAAAAGCAAGTTAGTTACTTCTTACATACAATGGGGGTACAGGCATTGGGTAAATATAGCCATTCCAAATGGCATAAATTGGCCAAAACAAAGGGGCTACAGGCCCCATGCAAGTCTGAAATCCAGCAGGGCAGTCAAATCTTAAAACTCCAAAATGATCTCTTTTGACTCCATGTCTCACATCCAGGTCATGCTGATGCAAGAGGTGGGTTCCCATTGTCTTGGGCAGCTCTGACCCTTTGACTTTGCAGGGTACAGCCCCCTCCTGGCTGCCTTCATGGGCTGGTGTTGTTTGTGGCTTTTGCAGGCACATGGTGCAAGCTGTCAGTGGAGCTGTCTACCATTCTGGGGTCTGGAGGATGGTGGCCCTCTTCTCACAGCTCCACTAGGAGGTGCCCCAGTAGGGACTCTGTGTGGGGGCTCCCACCCCACATTTCCCTTCTGCACTGCCCTAGCAGAGGTTCTCCATGAGAACCCCACCCCTACAGTGAACTTCTGCCTGGGCATCCAGGCGATTCTATACATCTTCTGAAATCTAAGCAGAGGCTCCCAAACTTCAATCCTTGACTTCTGTGTACTTGCAGGCTCAACATCACATGGAAGCTGCCAAGGCTTGAGGCTTGCACCCTCTGAAGCCACAGCCTGAGCTCTACATTGGCCCCTCTCAGCCACAGCTGGAGCAGCTGGGATGCAGGGCACCCAGTTCCTAGGCTGCACACAGTACCAAGAGCCTAGACCTGGCCCACAAAACCACTTTTTCCTCCTAGGCCTCCAGGCCTGTAATTGAAGGGTCTGCCATGAAGACCTCTGACATGCCCTGGAGACATTTTCCCCATTGTCTTGGAGAGTAACATTCTGCTCCTCATTACTTATGCAAATTTCTACAGCCAGCTTGAATTGCTCCTCAAAAAATGGGATTTTTCTTTTCTATTCCATTGTCAGGCTGCAAATTTTCCAATCTTTTATGCTCTGCTTCCCTTATAAAACTGAATGCTTTTAACAGCACCAAAGTCACATGTTGAATGCTTTGCTGCTTAGAAATTTCTTCTGTCAGATATCCTAAATCACCCCTCTCAAGTTCAGAATTCCACAAATCTGTAGGGCAGAGACAAAATGCCACCAGTCTCTTTGCTGAAACATAACAAGAGTCACCTTTGCTCCAGTTCCCAAGTTCCTCATGGAGGTGAGACCACCTCAGCCTGGATTTCATTTCATTGTCCATATCATTATCAGCATTTTGGTCAAAGCCATTCAACAAGTCTCTAAGGAGTTCCAAATTTTCCCATATTTTCCTGTCTTCTTCTGAGCCCTCCAAACTGTTCCAACCTCTGCCTGTTACCCAATTTCAAAGTTACTTTCACATTTTTGGGTACCGTTTCAGCAGCAACTCACTCTATTGGTACCAGTTTACTGTATTAGTTCATTTTCATGCTGCTGATAAAGATATACTCGAGACTGGGCAATTTACAGAAGAAAGAAGTTTAATTTGACTTACAGTTCCACATGGCTGGAGAGGTCCCACAATCATGGTGGATGGCAAGGAGAAGCAATTCACATCTTACATGGAATGACAGCAGGCAAAGAGGGCTTGTGCAGAGAAACTCCCATTTTTAAAAATCATCAGATCTCAAGAGATCTATCCATTATCATGAGAATTGCACAAGAAAGAGCCACCCCCATGATTCAATCATCTCCCACTGGGCCCCTCTCAAAACGTGGGAATTATGAGAGCTACAAGCTGATATTTGGGTGAGACACAGAGCCAAACCATATCACCCATGCAGTCTATAAATGACTTAATCTGAATCTCCTTCTCTGCATAACGAAAATAATAGAACTTCTCTTATAGGACAGTTGTGATGCAACTGATTAATTATATGTATATAAAATCAGACATAGCATTATGCAGTGCACATCTGTGCATTGCCAAGACTATAAGAGTAATAATAGGAACATTATTATTATTAGATGATGAGGTATTAA
Source organism: Cacajao melanocephalus (assembly GCA_963573385.1). NCBI lineage: Eukaryota > Metazoa > Chordata > Mammalia > Primates > Pitheciidae > Cacajao > Cacajao melanocephalus. The sequence goes on from CAUYLG010039562.1 coordinate 53,938, forward strand.
CCAGGGTGGATATTTGTGTCTCCTCCCTGGATATCCTGCCAGATACAGATGCTTGTTTGGATGTCCCATGGTGGCATTTGCGGTGCAGCAATGGGAACAAAGAATAGTGGAAGAGACACCAGATTCGGAATCACAGGGTCTGAATTGAAATGCCAGCCAGCTCTGCCGCAAACTAATTTTGTAACCCTAGGCAAACAAGCTGCATCTTAAAAATTGATATAAACTCATACATGAAAATAAATATTTAGAATATAGAAATAATGTATAAAGGACAATAAGCTGAGTACAGCCACCCAGATCGTCATCAGCAACACCTCTAAAGACTCTTATGAATCCTTCCTCCTCTTATCCCTCCCTGCTGTCTGCTCTGTGCCATCCTCCTCCTCCCTGCCGAAGTTTAAATTTATCATTCCTTGCAAGTAAGCTTCTTAATCTCTCATACATTTGTTAAGAAGATTGAATGCACCTTGTATATGGACAGTGCAATGCAGATGGCCAAGGCTGTTTTTAAATCTGTAATCATTATGTTGCTACAGACTGGAGACTCGACGCCCACTCCTTGCTTCTTTTGCAGCAAGACACCCCAATTTCAATAGTCAAGTGCACTTTATTTTCTTGCTCTGCACCTCATTGTAGGGTGGCAACTCTTGTAAGTCCCATCTCACCTGTTTTGGGGAACTGAGAAATCAGATAAGTCAAACTTTTTACAATTGTGTCTGAAATGAACTGGCTGTCCCTCAGCCCAGGGTGTCCTGCTGGAGAAGATGGCATGAACTTCATTGCCTGCTCTTAGGGACATCTGCCTCCATGGTTCAGAGGCCTCTGTTTGTTCCTCAGATTTGGGCTGTGTGCTGAAGAGGAGTGGTTCTCCATATTTACATTGCTACTCTTACATTGCTCATGTGGCAAACCTTTATTGTGTGCCAGATATGTTCTACAGTTGACCCTTGAACTGCAAGGGTCCACTTATACGCACATTTTTTTTTTCAACTAAACATGTATTGAAAATACAGTGTTCTTGGGATGGGAAAGTCCTGATAGGGAGGGCTGACTTTTTGTAGCTATGGTTCTTCAGGGCCTATTTCAGGACTTGGGTAGCAGGGACTTTGGTATACACAGGGGTCCTGGAACCAAGTCCTCACGTATACCAAAGGACAACTGTAGTTGGAAGTAGTTTTGAAGTGCAGTTTTTCCCCCAAGGTTTTGTGAGGCAAGGGAATACATGGATAGTTATGCCACTGAGTACTCTGTGCATGTGACAATTATGCTCCAGGTTCTTGGGGACAACAGGGGACGAGGACTAAAGCTGAGTGGTCAAGCAGTGTTTCCCAAAAGGGATACCTGAGCCGGGTTCTGAAGATAGACTAGGAGTTGGCGAGGCCAAGATGGCAGGGAAGGGCATGGGAGGCTGAAGAAATAGCAACACAAAGCCGTACTTCTCAAAGAGAATGGCATGTTCTTCCCTGAGTCTTCCTCACCTTGGCCAGTGGTGCCTTTTTTTTTTTTCTTCTGGGATTCTGGACATGGAGGAGTCCTCTGGGCATTGCTGCTTCCCTCATACTCCCTGTCACCCATCTTATGTGCAGTTACACTATCTTTCGAGGGACTCTCAGGACTTCCCTTTCTTTCCAGGTCTGTGGCAACTATGCTTGCCCAGCTACGCTCCTGCTTGGACTTCTGGAATAGTCTCCTAACTGCTCTGTTCAAATCAACTTTCGCCCCCATCTGATCTGTTCTCCATCAGCCAGAGTGAACTTTCTAACAGTAATCGGTGCACTCTTCTGCTTAAACCTTTCAAAGGCATCCTGTAATCCTCAACATACCTTCCTAATGCCTGTATTGCAGCCTTTGGGACTCTCATGGACAACATCTACCCTCCACTAGTATCTCCTGCCTCTCTCCCCTTGCTCCTCACAGCAGCCGTCCTGGCTATTTTCTCTTGCTTCTTTTGGGTTTTCTCTTTCTCTCCTCTTTTCAGTGGGACATTATACATTCATTTGTTAGGTGTATAATTGAAGTCTCACAAAAGAAAATAATATGAAGAAGCAATATATAGAGATAATGTCTAAAACTAATAAAAGAAATGAAAACACAGATTGAAAGAGTCTTAAAAATCCTAAGCAGGATGTATACAACAAATATAGAAATTTGTCAAAGGACCTAAAATTATGGCTGGCATGTAAACAGAAACAATGGAAGCCAAAAGGCAATGGAATGATATCATCAAAGGGCTTTTTAAAAAATAATTTTAACTTTTATTATAGATTAAAGGGAATACATGTAGGTTTGTTACATGGGTAAATTGCGTGATGCTGAGACTTTGGGTTCCAATAATCCTGTCACCCAGGCAGTATGCTTACTTCCAGATTTTCTCTTCGTCTTTGATTTTTCATCATGCTGGCAGCTTTTAAGCCCTCAAAAGCTTCCAGCTTATTCCTTTCTCAGTATCTTAGCACCTGCTATCAACTCTGCTCCCACTTGCTGTCTGGCCAATTTATACTTATCTTTCAGGTCTTGGCTTAAGTACACTTTCCTCCAAGAAGGCTTCTCTGAGCCTCCAGTATTTAAAAATTTCTTCTCCTAAAACATCCTAATTTTTCCTTCTGTAGAACTTATCATAGTTGGCAAATTAAGCATCATCATGTTTTATCGCTGTCTTTTACCACACTCTAAGTTCCAAGAAGACAAAGCCTACGGTTCATTCATCACTCTATACTCAATGTCTATCACAGTGCACAGCACGTAGTAGGTCTCAATATGTGCGCATTGGATGAATGGAGAAAAGGAAGGAGAGTCCTAGCAGAAACATGTCCATCTTGGTTAGAATAGTCAGGGGAGATCTGTGTATTAGTTTCCTATTCATGCATAACTAGTTACCACAAATGTAGCAGCTTTAAATGACAGATGTTTTCTCAGAGCTTTTTTGGGTTCAGGAATCTGGCACAGCTTAGGTGAGTTCACTGCTCAGATCTCAAAAGGCTACAATCAAGGTGTTGGCCACACTGTGGTTCTCATCTGGAGCTTAGAGTCCTCTTCCAAGTTCACTGTGGTTACTGCAATCAGTTACTGTGGTTGTAGGACAGGGTCTCAGCTACTTGGTACTGCCTTTCTTTAGAGGCAGCTCATAATGTGGCTGTTTGCTTCCTTCTTTGATACTAGTAGGACAGTCTCTCTAACAATCACTTTTTCCCCCAATTAAACTTTTAACTTAGAATTGTTTTAGATTTATGAAAAAGTTAAAAGATAACACAGAGAGTTCCCAGAAAGCTAATACTCACTTTTCTCTATTATTAATGTCCACATTAGTATGGTACATCCTTCAAAATTAATGAACCAATATTGATAAATTATTAAATAAAATCCATACTTTATTCAGATTTTCTTATGGTTTTCCTAATATCCTTTCCTGTTCCTGGTTTTTATATTGTTACATCTTTCTTGCCTTATTACTCCATTTGCTCATGCACCAAACTTTTTTTGTTTGTTTGTTTGTTTGTTTTGAGACGGAGTCTCGCTCTGTCACTCAGGCTGGAGTGTAGTGGCACCATCTCGGCTCACAGCAACCTCTACCTCCCAGGTTCAAGCAATTCTTCTGCCTCCGTCTCCCGAGTAGCTGGAATTACAGGTGTGCACCACCATGCCTGGCTAATTTTTGCATTTTTAGTAGCGATGGGGTTTCACCATGTTGGCCAGGCTGGTCTCAAACTCCTGACCTCAGCTGATCCACCCACCTCGGTCTCCAAAAATGTTGGGATTATAGGTGTGAGCCAGCACACCCAGCTCATGCAGCAAACTTTTACATCCAGCATGCCACATTGCATTTGTAGTTTGTAATATATATTTACAAATACAGCTGGCCCTCTGTATTCATGGGTTCCACATCTCGAGATTCAACCAATCTTGGATAAAAAATATTTGGAAATAAAACAATAAAATTAATACAGATTTAAAAAACAATATGATATAACAACTATTTACATAACATTTATATTAGGTATTATAAGTAATTTATACATGATTTAACATATGGGGAGGATGTGCATGGGTTATATGCAAATACAGTCATCCTTCAGTCTCCTTGCAGGGGTTTTGGTTCCAGGACCACCTGGGGATACCAAAATTCTGGGACACTCTAATTCCTGAGATAAAATGGCATACTATTTACATGTACCCTTATGCATATTCTCTCATATACTTTAAGTCATCTCTAGATTATTTATAATACCTAATACAATAAAAATGCTATGTAAATAGTTGTTGTACTGTATTGTTTATGCAATAATGACAAGAAAAATGTTTGTGCATGTTAAATACAGACACAGTTTTTTTTACCAAGTATTTTCCATTTACGGTTGGTTAAATCTATGGATGTGAAACCCATGGGTACAGAGGGTCAACTGTACTATGCCATTTTATGTAAGAAACCCAAGCATCTCTGAATTTTGATATGCAGGGTCCTGGAACCAATCCCCTGTGGATACTGAGGGACAATTATAATTGAAGTCCTTTTTCACATAACACTATACCACTTCACAGGTTGTACATGTGTCTTAACGGACGATTCCCAATTCCTCCTTTTCATCTCTTATGATATAGCTGTTATTTATTATACTTATTCATATGATATAATAATCCTACACGTTGTTTCTGACCCTGTATGATTTTCCTCCTGCCTGAAGAACTTATTTTAACACCTACTGTGGGGACATCTGTTAGTGATAAAAAAAATCTTCCCCATTTTGTTTGTCTGAGAAAGTCTTTAGTTCTTTATTTTCATGGATATAGATTTCTGCGTTAGTGAGTTTGCTTTCTTTCAACTCTACATATTTCATTTCACTCTCTTTTTGCTTGCATAGTTTCTGATGCAAAGTCTCCTGTAATTCTTTTTGTTGTTTTTCTATAAGTAAAGTGTATTTTCCTTGTGGCTTCTATCAAGATTATTCTATTTGCCTTTGGTTTTTCGCAATTTGAATATGATATGTCTAGATATTTTTGTTTTCATTGTTATTGGTGTTCTCTGGATCTATGATTTTATGTTGTCAATAATTATGGAAAGTTCTTAGGCATTATTACTTCAAATATTTTTTCTCCTCTCTTCTTTTTTTTAGAAATAGTACTCCAATTATGCATATGTTACACCTTTTGATGTTGTCCCACAGTTCTTGAATGCTATGTTCTGTTTTTGTTTTTCCTCTTTGTGTTTTATCTTAGGAAGTTTTTATTGCCTTATCTTTCAGCTCCCTAATTCCTTTCTTGGCTACGTGGAGTCTACTGATGAACCCACTGAAGTCATTCTTTATTTCTGGTACTGTGTTTTTTAGTTTTAGTATTCATTCAATTGATTGTATTTTAGAGTCTCTGCTTATCTTACTTACCTATACTGGAATGTTGTCTCCTTATTCATTAGAGCCTATAATATATTAATCATGGTTATTTTAAATTCTTTGTCAGATAATTCTAACATCATATCTGAACCTGATTCTGATGATTGTTTTATCTCTTCACTGTTTTTTCTTGCTTTTTGGCATACCTTGTCGTTTTTTGTCAAAGGCCAGACATGTTGAGTGAGGTAACAGGAGTCGGGGTAAATAATCATGCCTTAAGTTGAGCTCTGTTCAATGTTTGCTGTCACTATACTGCCATCGGCTTCAAAAATCTCTAGTGTCTCCCTTCTTTAATTTTGACAGAATTTTTCTCTTCAGATAGAATCTTTGTCTTGTAGGTCTTTCACCTATGACCTGCTGTCATTTTCTGGAGCCCTGTTAATATGGTGGTAAGGAATGAGGAAAGGGGAACATTCTACAACCCTTCCAATTAAATCTCAGTCTTCCAGTGAGCTTGTGTCTTAGAGCTGTGATCTTCACAAGTATTTCTCCAGTCACATAGCTTTTTATTTTCTGCCACATCTCCATTGTTCATGTCTATTTCTTTGAAGCCCTGACCTTTGCTGACTTTCTTTCTTTCTTCCTCTTTCTTTTTTCTTTCTTTCTTTTTCTTTCTTTCTTTCCTTCTTTTTCTTTCTTTCTTTTTCTTTCTTTCTCTCTCTCTCTCTTTCCCTCCCCCTCCCTCCCTCCCTCCCTCCTTTCCTCCTTCCCTCCCTCCCTCCTTTCCTCCTTCCTACTTTCCTTCCTTCCTTCCCTCCTTCCCTCCTTCCTTGGAATCAGCTCACTACAACCTCCACCTCCCAGGTTCCAGCACTGTTTATTCATCACTCTCCTGAGTGGCTAGGACTACAGACATGTGCCACCACTTCTGGCTAATTTTTTATATTTTTAGTAAAGACAGGGTTTCATCATGTTGGCCAGGCTGGTCTTGAACTCCTGGTCTCAGGTGCCCTGCCCGCCTTGGCCTCCCAAAGTGCAAGGATTATAGGCATGAGCCACCACACCTGGCCCTGCTGACTGTTTCTTTTCCTCTTATGTGAGATGCTGAAGAGGACTGGAGTGGGAAGAATTCTTTTCCCTCCAGCTGGATGGCTCTGGAACTTCTCCTGAAGTGTAGCCTTTGTCATGGAAAGGATTAATCTAGGTGTATTTCCAAAGGATTACTCTTCCTCTTCTGCTGCCAGAGCCAGAAAGATCTTTCTTGCATCTTTTCAACTTGGGAAGGTTCTTGGAGGTAAAGTTCACGCATGTGGCAGTCCCCCTAAGAATATGGCTCCTGGGAGTTTCTCATCCTCATGGTCATCTACACTCATACTCCAGCAATTTGCCAAAGCTGCCCTTTGAGTCTTCTTACCAGTATTCCAGAAGTTTCTCCTCTAGATAAGCAGATCTCATCTGTGTTTCTCTGGACAAAGATGTGTCTTCAGATTTTGGAACAGCAGTTCTCTTATGGGTCCAATAACTTTATTATTATTATTTTTTATTTATTGTACTTTAGGTTCTGGGATATATGTGCAGATCATGCAGGATTGTTGCATAGGTACATACATGGCAAGGTGATTTGCTGCCTTCATACCCCCATCACCTATATCTGGTATTTCTCCCCTCATTATCCCTCCCCACCCTCTCCACCCCCTGCTGTCCCCCCCCCGACCCCCACTACTGACCGCAGTGTGTAATGCTCCCCTCCCTGTGTCCACATGTTCTAATTGTTCAACACCCGCCTATGAGTGATGACATACGGTGTTTGGTTTTCTGTTCTTGTGTCAGTTTGCTGAGAATGATGGTTTCCACATTCGTCCATGTCCCTGTGAAGGACATGAACTCATCGTTTTTTTCTGGCTGCATAGTATTCCATGGTGTATATGTGCCACATTTTCTTTATCCAGTCTATCAATGATGGACATTTAGGTTGGTTCCAGGTCTTTGCTATTGTAAACAGTGCCGCCATGAACATATGTGTGCATGTGTCTTTATAACAGAACAATTTGTAATTCTTTGGGTATATACTCAGTAATGGGATTGCTGGGTCAAATGGAATTTCTGTTTCTAGTTCCTTGAGCAATCGCAACTCTATCTTCCACAATGGTTGAACTAAGTTATACTCCCACCAACAGTGTAAAAGTGTTCCTATTTCTCCACATCCTCTCCAGTATCTCTTGTCTCCAGATTTTTTAATGATCGTCATTCTAACTGGTATGAGATGGTATCTCAATGTGGTTTTGATTTGCATTTCTCTAATGACCAGTGATGATGAGCATTTTTTCATATGTTTGTTGGCTTCATCAATGTCTTCTTTTGTAAAGTGTCTGTTCATATCCTTTGCCCACTTTTGAATGGGTTTGTTTTGTTTCTTGTAAATCTGTTTTAGTTCTTCGTAGATTCTGGATCTTAGCCCTTTGTCAGATGGGTAGATTGCAAAAATTTTTCTCTATTCTGTTGGTTGCCAGTTCGCTCTAATCATTGTTTCCTTTGCTGTACAGAAGTTATGGAGTTTAATTAGATCCCATTTGTCTATTTTGGCTTTTGTTGCCTTTGCTTTTGGTGTTTTATTCATGAAGTCCTTGCCTATGCCTATGTCCTGAATTGTTTTGCCTAGGTTTTCTTCTAGGGTTTTTATGGTGTTAGATCTTATGTTTAGATCTTTAATCCATCTGGAGTTAATTTTGATGTAAGGTGTCAGGAAGGGGTCCAGTTTCTGCTTTCTGCACATGGCTAGCCAGTTTTCCCAGCACCATTTATTAAACAGGGAATCCTTTCCCCGTTGCTTGTTTTTCTCAGATTTGTCAAAGATCAGATGGTTGTAGGTGTGTGGTGTTATTTCCGAGGCCTCTGTTCTGTTCCATTGGTCTATGTCTCTGTTCTGGTACCAGTACAGCCAAAACAATCCTAAGCAAAAAGAACAAAGCTGGAGGCATCATGCTGCCTGACTTCAAACTATGCTCCAAGGCTACAGTAATCAAAACAGGATGGTACTGGTACCAAAACAGAGACATAGACCAATGGATGTACAGAAATCACAAGCATTTCTGTACGCCAATAGCAGACAAACAGAGAGCCAAATCAAAAGTGAACTCTCATTCACAATTGCTACAAAGAGAATAAAATACCTAGGAATATAACAAAGGATTTAAAGGATCTCTTCAAGAACTACAAACCACTGCTCAATGAAATAAGAGAGGACACAAACAGATGGAAAAACATCCCATGCTCATGCTTGGGAAGAATCAACATTGTGAAAATGGCCATACTGCCCAAAGCAGTTTACAGATTCAGTGCTATCCCTATCAAGCTGCCAATGACCTTCTTCAAAGAACTGGAAAAAAACACTTCAAACTTTATTAATTTTTAGGTTGTCCAGTTTTTTTCCCATAATGTAAGGGTAGGACCATTTGTAAGCTCTTTATATGTCTAAGCTGAAACTGGTAGCCCAGTATTAACCTTTGGAGGAGTTTACCTGATTAGGTCAGGCCCACTCTGGGTAAGCTCCCTTTGGATAAACCCATCTCAGGAGAGATGTTCCACTGTAGTCATAGGTACCACCCACACACAAGAAGAGGGGGTTCTACAAGGTGTGTGCACCAGGGGGGCAGGAATCTTGAGAGACTGTCTTTGAATTCTGCCTACCATAGCTTGCTGGAGGAGTTGATACTTGAATTTAATTCCAAAGGATGGGTGGAATGAGCTGACCTAAAAGTTGGGAAGAGCATGCAAAGCCGAAGGAACGGCATGTGCAAATAAGTAAGAAAGAACACAGTATAGATGCTAGCAAGATCCAGATGCTATGCCCAAAGGCATCTGATTGTGTCCGTTAAATATGTGCAGTTTTTGTTGTTGTTGTTTTGTTTTGTTTTGTTTTTTTGAGAAGGAGTTCTGCTCTGTCACCCAGGCTGGAGTGCAGTAGTGCCATCTCAGCTCACTGCAACTTCTACCTCCCAGGTTCAAGCAATTCTCCTGCCTCAGCCTCCCAAGTAGCTGGGACCACAGGTGTGCGCCACCATGCCCAGCTAATTTTTGTATTTTTAGTAGAGATGGGGTTTCACCATGTTGGCCAGGATGGTCTCGATCTCTTGATCTCATGATCTGCCCACCTCGGCCTCACAAAGTGTTGAGATTACAGGCGTGAGCCACTGTGCCTGGGCATATGTGCAGTTTTTAAACTATATCAATTATACCCCAATAAAACTTTTTTAAAAGAGCCATATGCTGACTTTCTTTACTTTGGAGTTGCATCTAGAGAGGAGAAATTTCCTCTGGAGCTCACTTTGAAGAAACAGATAGATAACCAGCGAGAATTAAACATAAAGAACTCTCTCTGTTGACCAAGAGAATCTTGGATTATTAATTTTGAATGTCAACATGGCAGGGTCACCTCAGGCAATGTTCTAGGTAAGCACATTCCTTGTATTTATGGTGGTTGGGTTGATGGATATGGTTGTTTCCTTCCAGAAATGTTGCCACCTTAACTCTAATGAACTACAACGTTAATGAACAAGGTCTTTCCACAGAAGTGTTGTGTCTCTTCAATTATGTCTTGTTAAGCAAACCTTTTGCTTATTTTCTTTCCCCAAACAAAAAATATTTAAAACAACAACAACAACAACAACAAAACCCAAACCAAAAACCCTACACCTTTCTTTTTTGATCCACGGGAAAGGAGTTGGAATAACTAGAGATTGTTTCCCTTTTGTAATTATATAAATGTTATTCTTTGTTTGGACTGTCCTTTTACTGGAAATTTTTTATCAAAGATGTTTACATTTCTGCAACACACTTGAAACAAACGGAGCAGCCATTCTGCAGGGAAATGGCATTGACAGTTGCTATGGGAACTCTGTGAAGTCACAGAAAGTAGATTATCTCATAATGCATTACCCAGTGTCAGAAACAGGCAGCCGACTAGAGAACAAACTACCAATTAAGGAGCAGGGAAACAGGGCCGGAGAATAGGAACAAAATACAAGGCTGCCTCTGAAAGGTCATGTTCAAGCTAATTTATTGGTTACTTTGCTTTACCCAAACCAATTATTCTGATTGCTTTCCACCCATATAACTCTATTGTAACCAGTTCAGACTTCTATATGAGGAATATTGAGAAAAGTAGAATTTTATATTTTGGAGAAATTTTCAGAATAAATTTTTTAAAAAAAATTCTTTTGCTCACTCAGATTTTTAAGTTATGATCTTTTTATTTATGAAAACATATGGGTGGCAGTACATGTAATTAAAGGTGTGAGTTCTAGTATCAAATTGCTTGAGTAAGAATTCCTGCTCTGCCTCTTTTTAGTTTTTTGGTTTTGCAGAAATAGGTATGCCTCTAAGCCTTGACTTCCTTGATCGTAAACTGGGAATAATAATATTATGTATCTTTATATCTTACAGGCTTCTTTTGTGGATTAAATAAAACTAATCCAAACAAAGGGCATAATGCCTCTGTTTTATAAGGGTTTGGTTATGTTTATCTAAAGAAGGCATCCAGATTTTCTACGTAAAATGAGGCCTGTTTTTGCAAAGTTAGGAGTGTCTAAAAAAGCCCATCCTGTTAAAAAAAAGAGAGAGAAAAATATGTGTTGATTACAAAGTCTAACTCCAACTGTTATCAAAATCACCTAGAAAGCTTTATCATACTATAGGTTTTAGGGGCCCACTCTAGACCTAGTGATGAGAATCTCTTGGAACGGGGCACGGATACCTGCATTCTAAATGACCTCCCTGAGTAAGTCTATTTCAGTTTAGTCAGCCTAAGACTCTCTTGTCTCATAAGAGTCATTTGGTTGTGTCCATTGGAATGCATTTTTCTAAATCCTATTATTTTCTGGGTTTGGTCAGCTCATGCCAGGTGCTGCCTGGGTAATGAAAATTTTAACAGGCCTCTTAGGTGATTCTGATGCAGGTAGTACAAAAAGCATAAAATATAAAAAAAAAGAGTCTTTCTATGTCCTTTTCCCACCCAACCTCACTTTACCACTGGGAAAAAGAGGTCTTGTGATGTTCACAGCTGCTTAGGAGCAGGGATGGAGTTTTTCAGGGGAAGAACAAAGAGGCTAAAACTTCTTCCTTCCATGTGGCAAGCTGTTCTCTCGATCTCTTTGGTAACCCAGACTGCTTCCTTTCCTCTACTTTCCTTATAAGGCCAAATAGAGTCCAGGCTGGGTCCCCTGGGAAGGAAGCTTCCCAGGAGTAGCTTAGGCACTTCTATTCTCAGTGAGGAAAGAAACATTCCCTTTGGACTTGTTCTTCTTCATTTCCTTTAGTTACTAGAATTGAGAAAGTCAAGGAAGTGATGTGCTTGTTTAATAACTGGGTTTCATAAACACACACACACACGCTCTGATCTGTAGCCCTTGCTGATTCCCATGGTGTAAATACTCCAACCTATGGCTGATTTCAAGCTATCAACCATGAAGTTACTGAATAAAGATGTGGGAAGAGACATGCACAGTTTGTTCCCCTGAGTTAGTCCAAGCCAGCTCCAGTACATCTCTGGGCCATCAGATAACTAGGTTGTGGACCCGTTAGAAATAAAGGCACAAAGGAATAGGCCACTTGGCTGAGGTCTAGCCTTGGCCTTAACCCAGAGGGACAGATGAA
>CAUYLG010039563.1:0-40726 GCA_963573385.1 Cacajao melanocephalus
GAGGGGGAGAGGGAGAAGGGAGGAGGGGGAGAGGGGAGGGGGGGAGGAGGGGAGGGAGGACGGGAGGGGGATGAGGAGGGAGAAGAAGAGGGAGAGAGGAGAGGGAGAGGGAGAGGGAGAGAGGAGAGGGAGAGAGTAGAGGGAAAGGGAGAGGGAGAGGGAGGGTGGAGGGGAGGGGAGAGGGAGAGGGAGACGGAGAGGGAGAGGGAGAGGGAGAGGGGAGGGGCAGGGGAGAGGGGAGGGGCAGGGGAGGGGGAGAGGGAAAGTGTGTGTGTGTCCTGGCAGGCAGAGATTTTGTATTTTTGTTCAGTGCTATCTGAGCACCTGTCATACAGTAAATATTTATTTGGCAATGAATGAGTCCCCTAGCAAGACTGTAAAAGAATAAAGGAAATATAAATCCGCAGGGACAAAGGATGAACTCCTATAGCACATGTTTAAAAAGCAAAGGCAGATGGAGAATCTGGTCCAGTGGAGTGGAGGAACTCTGATTTCTGGGCTCTCAGAGGGGATCCCAGCAAAGCAGAGCACCACTAAAGCACCTTGGAAACTCTCCAGACCTGGAAGGGGCAGGGACCACTGAAGATGGGCTGTGCTGGGGACGGGGTAGTGGAAACTCTGCGTCCAGAGTGTGGGACTCACAAGTCTACTCTGCAGTCCAGTGCTGCTGGGCCACGCAGAGATGAGGGTGGAGGTGGGCATAGGCTGAAAACAGGTAGAGGAGTAAAACAAGGTCTGAATCGTCAGTGGTTTCTCCAACTCCTGCTTCCTTCTCTGCCCTCCTCCTCCTCATCCCACGGAGGAACCTACCCTCTGGGCTCTTGCTGCTTGATTCTCCACTGTGGAGCACTCCCCACCCCGGACTGACCGATCAGCTTTTTACTGTCTCATTCTTAAATACTGAAGAACAGTCATCAGTGATTAGTTTGAGGAAAACCTTCAAAACACAGAGGCCAAAACAAAGGGAGAAAAGGACCTCAGAGGAAGCAGAAACAAATGCAGTGAAGAGGAAACTTCGCAATAAGTCAAATTAATATCCTCAGAGAGCTAGAAGATATTGTGTTCATAAAACACAGAAGATGTGATGAAAAGTAATTTTAGGACAAGAAAGAGCTCTTGGAAATCAAGTATATGTGAACTGAAAAAATATTCCATAGAAAGGTTTAGAAGATGAAGTCAAGAAAATTTCTCAGAAAGTAGAGTCAAAAGTCCCAGAGATGGAAAAATAAGAGAAAAATGATAAAGAAATATAGCAGATTTATCAAGTCCAATATCCGAATAATAGGAGTTTGGGGCAGAGAGCACCTTGGAAGCAGAAGGGCCTGTGTGTTCCTGGGTCAGTGTGGGGGTTCTAGGAGCTGGGTGTGTGCAGGCATGGTTCGGGGTAGCAGAAGGCAGGGCTGTGAAACTGCAAGTGAGCTGGAAGGACTGAGGGATGGAACCAGCAGAGAGAGTGGGGAGGAGGCTGGGCGGCTGTGGGGGCAAGATCACGGAAGGGCATGCAGGGCAGGCGGGGTGCCTGGAGTTTCAGAAGCCAGAGGGTGAGACCACCAGGGGTGGGAGGGGACTTAGGGGTGCTCACATTGACCTCACTCAGGTGCACTGGGTCATGGGAGGAGAAGGTTCTTCTCTAGAAATTCCTACTCAGTCCTTCTAATTACCTCAGAGAGGAGTCTCATTTGGATTATAGAATTTCCTTAACTTTGGACACTTGCTTAACTTTGGACACTTCCCTTTTAGGGAAGAGAGAACAGACATTGTCAGGATTAGCACCCTTGACAGGCAGTGGTGTTAGCTGGCACTTAACAGCATTTTTCTGGTCTCGCTGTATTTATTTTTATGGTCACTGCTGTGGTTTGAATGTTCTTGTTCCCCCTGCTCCAATATTCCTATGTTGAAACATGAGCCTCAATGCAATAGCATAAGAGGTGGAACCTTTAGGAGATGATTAAGCCGTGAAGACTCCACCCTCGTGAATAGATTAGTATCCTTATAATGAAGACTCCACCTTGGTGAATGGATTAGTACCCTTATAATGAAGACTCCACCTTGGTGAATGGATTAGTACCCTTATAAAAGAGGCTGAAGGGAGCCGCCTTGCCCTTGCTACCAGGTCAGGACACACAGAAGCATCTTCTATGGGGAGCAGGCCCTCACCAGACACTGATTTTGCTGGAGCCTTAGTCTTGGACTTCCACCCTCCAGAACTGTGAGAAAGAGATTTCTGTTGTTTATCAATGACCCAGTCTAAGATACCGTGTTATCGCAGCCTGAATGGGCTAAGATATCAAGCCATTCTGTTGTTAGTCCTTATATTTATGACAAAACTTTCCTCTTTAAGGGATTGATGTAAAGCATCTTTTTGAAACATGCTTATCATAGCAAAAAGCATTTTGTCTACTGCAGAATTTTATTCAAATAATAGTACAGATGGTTTCCAGATATAGCAAAAATCATGAAGATAGGGTATTAGTTTCCTAGGGCTTCTGTAACAAATGACCAAGACTGAGTGACTTCAAAGTACAAAGGCCAGAATTTCGAAGTCAAGGTGTTAGGCTGAAGTTCTAGGGGAGATCCTTTCTTGCCTCTTTCAGTTTCTGGTGGTTCCTGGCATTCTTTGGCTTGTGGCTGCATCACTCACTTCCCTGTCTCCGTTTTACACGGCCTTCTCCCCTCTGCATTTCCTTTGCTGTCTCTTACAAGGACAGCAGTCACTGGATTTAGGACTCACCCTGATCCAGTATGACCTCATCCTCATTCTTACCTGCAAAGATCCTATTTTCAATTAAGGTTGCGTTTTGAGGTCTCAGGTGGACATTAATTTTGGGAGAACACTATTCAATTACAGTAGGTACAATTTGATGGTGTGTAGATAGAGCAGAAATCATAAAGATTGAAACCATCTTAGAAGCATGATTATTGGGGACCCACATACTCAGACTGAAGAGACAGCACCTTGCTGTGTGGAGTGAGAATGGCAGGGAAGACTGGATCAATCAGATCTGGGACAAGACTGGTGGAATGGGGAGAGAGACAGATTCCTGAGATATTTCTTAGGGGCCCCACAGATGGGAAATAAGGGGGACACAAAGGTGTGTGGGCTGCTATGCAGATGTCTGGTCCCAGTGGCTGCCAGGTGTTTGGATGAGATTCATAATTAAATTGGCGGACTGGGTAAAGCAGGCTGCCCTCCTTAAGGGGGAGCGGGCCTTGTCTGATCAGCTGAAGGCCTGGCTAGAACAAAAGGTCTGATCTTTCCCTGAGAAAGAGGGAGTTTTTTCTGCCTGACTGCCTTTAAACTGAAATATCAGCTTTCTCCTGCCTTCAGACTCAAAGTGAATCATGGTTTCTCTTGGGTCTCGAATCTGCCAGCTTTGAGGCAGAAATGACACCATCAGCCCGCATGGGTGTTGAACCTGCTGGCTCCCACTGCGGATCCTGAGACTTGCCAGTCTCCACAGTCATCTGAGCCAATTCCTTATAATAAACCTTTCTCCCTACACAAACATCCTATTGGTTCTGTTTCTCTGGAGAATCCTAATATAGACGGGCAAGCTATACGCAAGAGTGCCTAGAAACTGGAGCAGCCTTTCCTTACTCTGTTTTCTGTGTGGGTCCCACTTGTGGCCAAATCAGTTTCAAAGTTTTCTCCCCCCGCAACCCCCAACATAGCTTTTCCTGGCTTTATAGGCTGACCCCACAGCAATTCCAATCACATCTTCCAATTGCTGTTAATGAAATGCTTGACATATAGTCAATATTCAGTCTTTATTGACCTCAGATGAATGAAATGAGGATTCCTCATCTGGGTCACGGGTCTTATGTCTTAAAGAGGCTCAACCATGCTGAACCCAATTATAAACTTTATTTGGCTCATGGCAGAAGACTCAGCTTTCATGTTCCATAGCATAAAATCCCTTGCAAAAATCAATCTGAATTCACAAAAGAAATACAGATGTGTGGCAGAAAGGAAGAGCTGAGACTATTAGTCTGAAAGAACCCCCTTTCTCCTGCTGAGGCCATGAGCTCGAAGTGTGTAGATGCAGTTATTACTGTAATGATAGAGGTGAGGCTGAAATTGTATTAAATAGTCCATTGACCCAGAAAAGATGGGAACAGAATTGTCATCTCCTTTTTAAAATTCTGAAATTTTTGGTCTAGTGTAGGATGAAATATTAGATTACTGACACTTTCCTTAATAGGATGGTAATATTGAATAGCAATTGCCATGTCTCGAATGTGAATGAGTGCTAAGGAGTGAGATGCCGGGAGTCCTGGGCTACCTGAAGCTTCAGGGCTCCTGAAAAAGAATGACAGCACCATCGTGGCATTTTCAGTAAATTAACCAAGTCCACCTACAGCCTGGATGAACAGAGGTGGCAGGACCCGAGGGAGTACCCAGGGACATAGCATGATTCAAAGGGTGCTGTTCCTCCTTCACTCATGGGTCAGATTCACCAAAATCTGCACTGGACCCTTTGCTTCCACATTTACTGTCCTGTGGCTGCCTGCCCCGGTCCCCAACCCTCTGTCTTTACTCCCTCACATGTAAACCCTTCTGACTAGTGGTTTGCCTTCTCCTCCACGTGGCTGCTCAGCTGCTGGCTAAGGTTGCAGTGTTCGCTCCTTCTGTGCCATCTGCTGTATCTGCTAGCCTGCCTGCAGGCGTGAGTGCGACCAATGCAGCCCACATCCTGGCCTGTTTCCAGGGCTGGAGAGAAGTGGCTTGTGCCCAGAAGGACATCTCGGAAGTCATCTGTGTGGAGGCACTTTCAGCCCCATGGGGTATTGCCACCACCTGGGACACCGCCCCTCCCTGGTCTCCCTGCCCCATGTTCCAGAAACCAGAATCATGTGAAGGTCACACAAAACAATGTATTTAAAAACATTTCGATCCACTGTATTCCAGAAAGGTTTGTAAAGTGGCTTACACGGTGCAGTAAGCCCTGGATTGTACAGTAAACAGTAATGATGATGGTGATGTGGGGGAATGGAAGGCAAGCCCTGTGAAGGCAAGCCCTGCTCTTTGAGCTTACACAATACTTTTGACTGAAATGGGAAAAGTCTCCCTCCAGAGAGAGAGGTCAGCAAACTCTGTCCTGAGGCTGCTCAAATCTTGCTTTTGTAAATCAGTGCTGTTCACAGGTGCATTGTTTGTGACAGCTGCTTTCTTGTGCAGCGGCAGGGTTCATTGTGACAAAGCCCCTGTGGTCTGAAAGCCCGAAATATTTACGATCTGGTGCCTTTGGCAAATGTTTGCTTGGCATGCACAGCACAGCCAAGGCCAGGTTCCAGCCTCCCACCTCCCCTTCGGCCGGCGGGCCTAGTGTTGTCTTTACAACAACCTTGTGAGGAAATAAGACAAGAATCAGGCTTGAGAATGACAGACTCTCCCCTTGACCAAACTTTAGATGAGCTCCCCGACCCTGCTTTTCTCCTAGGCCTCGTCCTTGAGCCCTGTCTTTGCTCTGCTAAATCCAGTTTTAGCAAGATTCCTGCTAAGTCACCTTTGATATTGGGTCACCCTCCATTACCTCATCAAATTCCACCTCCCTCACCTTTGATATATAAGCCCTTGGCCTGTCTTTGGCAAGAATTCTGTTAAGTCAGTTTATCAAGAAGCCCCCTACCTTGATGTCTCCTCCTAGTCATTTTCC
The DNA here is from genome assembly GCA_963573385.1 of Cacajao melanocephalus. Classification (NCBI taxonomy): domain Eukaryota; kingdom Metazoa; phylum Chordata; class Mammalia; order Primates; family Pitheciidae; genus Cacajao; species Cacajao melanocephalus. Next base: position 5,658 of record CAUYLG010039563.1, read on the forward strand.
ATCTACTGATCCCTCCTTCTGCTCATTGGCTACAATCCCAGTTGTCTTTGCTGCGTTCTGAGTTAAACTCCATATCTCTGCAATATTGTGATAATCTTTACACTCATTGCAATAGTCCTGAATAAAGTCTTCCTTACCATTTTAACAAGTGTTAGCATGTGTGTGTGTGTGTGTGTGTGTGTATTTTTTGAGACAAGATCTTGCTTTGTCACCTAGGCTGGAGTGCAGTGGCATGATCATGGCTTACTGTAGCCTCGACTTTCTAGGCTCAAGTGATCCATCCATCTCAGCCTCCTGAGTAGCTGGGACTACAGGCATGCACCACCACATCTGGCTAATTTTTGTATTATTTTTGTAAAGATTTTTGTTTTTGTATTTCTTTCCCCTGGGCTCAAGCAATCCACCCTCCTCAGCCTCCAAAGTGCTGGGATTATAAGCGTGAGCCACTGTGCCCGGCTGTCTTGTTTTTTAAACAAGAGGTGAAAACTTCATCTGAGGTCCCATGGTCAGTACATGGCAACACCAGGGCTCCCACCCAGGTTCTGTGGCAGTGAAGTCCAGTGACTTTGTTGTGTCACCTGCTTCTTAGAAGCATCCAAGCCCAGAAGCTTCTTTTACACACAACTCTGCGCTTGAATTTGGGGCTCCCATTTGCTTGAATAAAAGATAGTTCATCGTTACAAAAGTGTAAACAAACTTCTGACTCACTGTCTTCACAACTATTTCTACCCATTAATGGCATTAGTCACTCTTCAGGATTTACCTCGCTCCAAAGAGTTTCTAAAGAGTTTATTCATTCATTTGTTCACTCATTCACAAATATGGTACAGCTCCAATGTGGCAGGTACTGAGTCGGCCAATGATAATACCACAGTGAACAAGATGTCTGCAAGGACCTTGCAGCCTGGTGAATTCTCCATATAATTCTGCTTAATGTAGTCTTTCATAGCTACCTTGATGACTAATCTTGGCCCATATCTGGAAACTGCACCTAATAGGATCATAATTGATACCCTAATGTTGCCTATGAACAGGCCACCAGGCTCAAGGAAGGGACATATTAAATCTTGGCACAATTGGTCTGACCCCCAGCAACCATTCACCCCTCACCCCCAACTCTCATGTATTATTACAAAGACCATGAGAGTAGAGCAGAAACCAGCTGGCATGATGTGCCAGTATGGAGAAGGAGCTATACCTTTTCTTCCCCTCCTCATGAGGATGCCCGTATTCTGAAGCCAACAGAGGGGTTAAAGGATCCCACAGGTAGACCTCAGAGATGCCTACAAGAACTGATGAGTTGCTTTCTGTCCCCTGGCTGCATGGCTGCTTGGGCAGTGAGCTTGCTGCCTGCCCTCCACTCATCTAAGCAGCAGAAGAAAGAATGAAAATGAGACATAGACAGATGAGCAACAATTAGTTTTGCCCCTAAATAATTGCGGCTTAACTAAAGGAAGAAGTTTATGTCTCTCTCATGTAGAAATCTAGAGGTAGCTGATTTGGAGCTGGTCCAGCAGCTTGGCACTGTAAAGTCTCTGGGGAAACCAGCCTCAGTCTGCCATCCTTAGGGTGTGGTTCTCCACCCACTAGGATGGAGCTCCAGGCCTCATGTCTCCAATCCAAGCAGCAAGATGGAAGAAGCATGGGAGGAGAGGCAAAGATAAGTGTCAGCCAGGTCTTCAAGAAGTTCCTGGAAGCTGCCTTGCCATGTTTCTGCTTATATCTCATTGGTCAGGACCCAGTCACACAATCACAGCTAATGCAAGGGAAGCAGGGAGGCAGGGAGTATGCGGTGCATTGTGGACAGCTGTGTGTCCACATGCCCAGCTACAATCTGTAGTGTTGGAATTGTTTCTAATACTACAGACCAGAGGAGGACAGCTGCTAGAGGACAGTCACCATCTCTGCCACCGCAGGGAAGAGGAAGAGGAGAGTTGGAAAGCAGCCCCTTCTCTGTCCCAGCATCTGTCATGGCAAGAATGCATGAGCTTCCTGAAGAGCATATGAAAGCACTTAGCTGGGCGTGCATGGTATCCCCAGGCAAGAGGACACCAGCAGTGAATTTTGGGGGTGTTTTTCAGAGGATAGGAACTGCAGGAAGGTGGAAGATGGAGGGTCCACTCTGGAATACTCATGTTAAGGAGTCCCTGACAGTCCTCCTAAGAACTCACTCACGGCTCATAAGAGATGAGGTCATCGACCACCAAGCCTACCTGGGTTTACATCTCACATGACCTTGGGCACATTGCGGTGCCTCTCTGTACCTGAGTGCTCTCATTTATAATTAGGAATAATAACAGACCTAACTCATGAGGTTGCTGTGAGGATTAGCGAGTTACTGAGCGCAAAACTCTTAGAACCAGATCTAGCAAGTGATGAGTTTGCCATTATTATTACTGGGACACTTCCAGGTAGAGGATGTCAAAATCCAGTCCTCCAACAGCAAAAGGACAAACGTGGTGGGTTGTCTAAGTCCCCTTCCATCTCTCCCCTCTTTGACTTACACATTAGAGATGCAAGAAGCCCAAAAGAGGTAGAAATTGGGGGTTGGTATCTCAGAGGCAGACCCTGACCTCCACACTCACATTTCAAGGTGACAGACAGAGAGAAAGAAATGACAGAGCAGTGAAGCCCCCTCCCCACCTCAGGTTCCTTAAGCCACACCTGGGTGGTGATGTGGGAGGGGGGAGGTCTGAAACTTATATGAGATTGGAGTTTTAAACTGGACTAGATTGGACTTGTAATTATTAAAGTTTTCTGGGATATGATGGAATCTACCCAAGATGGGATCTACTATCCAGCAGAGAAAGGTCATTTGCCATGGCACAAATGGGAAAGGATACAAGAAAAATAAAGACTATTTTATTTAAATAGCCTAGTGGCAGAGATCATAGAATAAACTGGCCATGCTCACATGTTTCTTTTAAAATTTGACCTGTACTCAGCCAGGTTTAGCAGCCCTAGGGGTGGCTTGACTGGGTTGATATCCACAAGCCAGAGGGAGCTTTAGCATGGAGGCAGCCAAGTCTGCTGGCCCTCCGGCCCTGTGCTCCATCCCTGCATCTGTCCTTTCTACAGCATCCTACTCAGTGATCCCCTAGCCTCCACAGAATGTGGTCAATGAGGGGCAACCTGCAGTCTCGAAAGAGTGTTGGCCACAGGGATGGATAGCCTAAAACCCTTCTCTACCAGATGTAGAGTCCACCAGCCTCCGTGTCACATTCACCCTTGTGCTCCAGTTCCGCCCGTGCAACTACACATTTAAGCACCTTTCCTCTTCTGTTTGACAAATCAAAAGGCATAAAGAACTATCCAGGAGCTGCCCCGTGGTATTTCCAAACCATGGGGCTAACTGACCTTTCACTGGACAGTGACAAGAGCGTCTTCAATGTCTTACCAAAGGCCTGTGTGTTACATTTCTATTTTAGCTTAGTTCTAGCGGGAGATGTGAATTCTTTCCAGGAGAAAAAGAAGTTTTTCTTTTTTTCTTCTGCAATTAAAATCTAAATATGGAGAGAAGGGGAAGTGGAGGACACTAGAGTTGGCAGATGTGGGTTTAAACCCCATTCACTACTTACTATTGTTTTAATCTTCTACAACCTCTTTAACTTTTCTGGGCCTTAATGCTCATAGCTGCAAAATGGAAGGGGTGTGGCTAAGAATTCTAACAAACCAGGTAGTTCTGGGGATTATATGATAAGGTACACAGGATGCACCCAGGAGAACCTTGTAACACACTGGGTATGCAACAGACGGCAGCTACCATCAAGGCCACTACTGATATTGTTTACTCAGATTTGCTTTCCAAACTCAGTAGTCAAGGAATCTGGCAACAAGTTCAACAAAGACAAGTTCAGGATTTGGACCCAAGTCCGTCTTTGTGAAATGCCCAGAGCTTCTAGTCAATGTGATGTTTGCAAAGAGCCCATTAATAAGCCATCTGAATCATCACCTGGGGTGGGTGACTGGGCGACCCCTGCCTCCTGCCCCCCTTGGTGGGGTTATTGTGCATGTGTTTCCCTCAAGCGTGTTGCTTTGGTATCTCCAAAACACCCAGCATCTTCTGTGTTATCTTGTCTCATCTGCACTGTCAGCAATGGAAAAAATAAGTATCCAGGAGATTAATAAGCTCGTTCCTGTGACTCAGAGATCAAGTGGCAGAGTCAAGCTCCAAGCTCAAGCTTCACTTACTAAATATTCCACTCTGTTTTAATTTTTCCTCCTTGTCAAACCCTTTGTGAAGGTAAAAGGAGAGACGTGGGAGCAAACGGACTGAGCTGTGACGGGACACGCCTGAGTCTCAGCACTCTTTCCCTTTATCGCTTTAATCCTCACAGCAATTCTGAGGCTATCATCCCCATCCCCATATTTAGAGATGATGATTCTTTCAGGGCCCAGGGGATTGAGGCCACTTTCTGCAGGAAGCATGGCCAACGGGTGGGGGAACAAGGGCCCTTGGCTCGCCACCTCTCCTGCACTCTTTCCATAGATGGGTTGGCCTAGTTTCTTTCGTAAGTAGGTTCCAGGGAGGCATGTATCCTACAGAAATAAATACACGGCAGGAGGATGTACCCAGAGTCTGCATAACTGTGAGTTGCCCATCGACTCTTCAGGCACATCTGTAAACACTGAGGAGTGTGGAGTGCTGAGTCACAGTCTCTAAATCAAGCCCTTTCTCATGCTGCCCTTTAAAATCCCACGCCCTCGGCGGTCTGATTCCTAGCAGCACACCTTTGTGACATGCAAACACACACACGCTCGGGTTTGTAACTTCCTCTTCCCGGTGACTCACTCATCAGTCCCTTTTGAAAAATGAGTAACATCAACAGCAGAGGCAAGCTCCCAAGTTAACTTTTCAATGCTCCATGGGAAAATGGGTGTTAAAATGTTGAGAATGCCACCTGCTTCCACTTTCAATAGAAATTCTTTGTACTTTCATGCAATTGGTGAGGTTGGAGGTTTGTAAACATGGAAGTTTCCTCTCCAGCCCAGACTCTAATTTCTATAAAACAGAACATTATTTGATATGAAGCTTTTTAAGAATGCAGGTGAACAGAATGAACAGTGAGAACGTTGACAGACTTCTAAAATAAGAAGGAAAAGAGGTTATATTTAGTTTCCTTTAGAGAAATCTTAGAGATTCTAATTGCTCAATTAACTCACTTTCTGTAGACATATCAAGAACCGACAGTGTTTCAAGCACTGTGTTACACATTAAAGAGAGCAAAATATGTCAAACAGTTCAAATGAATAAACCCTTGGTCTGGTGGAGGAGATAGATACATAGATAAGTCTTTTCTTGTACAGAAGTATGCAAAAGTTCTGTGGAAACACGGAAGGGGAAGTAATTACGTTGTTCAGTGAATCTGGTAAGGCTTCCTAAAGAGATAATATATTTTGACCGATGCGGTAGCTCACGCCTGTAATTCCAGCACTTTGGGAGGCCAAGGTGGGTGCATTACCTGCAGTCAGGAGTTTGAGACCAGCCCGGCTAACATGGTGAAACCCGGTCTCTACTAAAAATACAAACATTAGCTGGGTCTGGTGACAGGTGCCTGTAATTCCAGCTACTCAGGAGGCTGAGGCAGGAGAATCACTTAAACCCAGGAATTGGAGGTTGCAGTGAGCCAAGATCACATCATTGCACTCCAGCCTGGGCAACAAGAGTGGAAACTCTCTCTCAAAAAAAAAAAAAAAAAAGGAGAGAGAGAAAGAGATAATATTTTTTTTTCCAGGCAGAGTTGCTAGAAGTGAGACATTCAGGCTGAGAGACCATTGTGAACACATGAAGGCCTGAAGGTATATGTGTGGGTGGGGGCTGGAGTAGTATGTTTTTTCTGCTTGACATGATTTCCTGCTCTCTTTTTCTAGCTTCTTCAGGGAGCCCTCTCCCTACTGAATATGGTTCTAGGGGGCTGTCCCTGGGCCACAGCCTAGCAGAGAGGTGGTATATCATTCAACTCAATCAGGGATAGTCATATGACTCAAGCAGAACCAGTCAGAATTTTCTCTAGGCTAGTTGTGTGACTCAGAAATAACCAATCAGAGTCTTCTCTTGCATTGGTATATGAATCTGGTGAAAGAGAAACCCCCATCCACTGTAGTGGCTCAGCTGGACACAGGCAGTGTGGGTTTGCTGGCAGGCATGTTGCCAGCCCACTGAAGAGCGCATGTTTGCCAAATGAAGCTAGCAGGGACCTGCAAAGCAGGATCTCTCTCTCTCTTCTACTCTCTATTTCACTGGGGTCCAATAATAATAATGTCAGATATGCTTAACTTCCACATTTAAAAAATATAATTCTTTTTTAAAATTATACTTTAAGTTCTGGGGTACATGTGCAGGTCGTGCAGGATTGTTGCATAGGTATACACATGCCATGGTGTTTTGCTGCATCCATCCCCGTCACCTACATTAGGTATTTCTCCTAATGTTTAAAAATATAATTCCTTTTTCTCAAATTGGCTTGATTTGGGTTTCTATCATTTTGAATTTGTGCAAACAATTATGGCAAGATGCTGTACTCTGGTAGCTTAAAGTGCTAGTGGGAAAAATGAGAATTAAGGGGGTCAAATCTTAAAGGATTTGAATGACAGGACTAAGGCATTAAACTTTGTCCTGAAGACAATGGGGAGTCAGGGAATATTTTCAAGAAGCAAAGTGATATGGTTTGATTTTGTTTCAAAAGGATGTCTCCAGTAGGGGGATGGATCAATATATCTCTCATAATTCATCAGTTTATATAAATATTGACAGAGCCTCAACCTACTTAGTAGGGATAGAGAGAGAATACATATTTTGAAACTGCTAATTTTATCTGCATATGTGAGAGGCAGTTTTCCTTCTCAGTAACCAAAATTATTTAGTTAGCAATGAAAATTGAATTCTTCCATGGTAAATAATGGGTAAACACTTCAAAGGAAAATCTCTCACACAGCAGAACCTCCATAGGTAAGAGGACATGTGTCACAATTAGCAAACACATCAATTAATAAAGAAAACAAAAAATAGTCACAATAGGAAGGCTCATAAATGCTTTTCTCCACCCATAATTCTCTGGCTGATTAGAGCATGTTTGCTCCAGCTGATTTCACTCTTCATAGTTCTGAGCTAGAAGTCATTCTATTGTGACCTAAAAAGCCTCAGCCTTTGACAAGCCCTACAATTTCTAAAAGAAGCAATGTCAGGCTTAGTAACTGAGCCAAGACATGAACCTAGCAACAAGTCTGGAGTCTGCCCTTAATGGTTAAAATCTGCCCAGAACCCACAGAACACACCTCATCAAGGCTTTGGACTCTCAGTCACACATCAGTGGCAGGATCTGGTGCCAACCCTGGATCAACCTGTGGCCTTGGTAAGTCACAGCTTCCGAATCTTTGTTTTCTACACCCCTAAAATAGTGGAATCATAAAATATAGCCCATGTGAAATAATAGGTGCATAAATTAAATGATGCAAAATTCAAACTATTGAAACATGTATATAAAAGATGTATTTATAAAATTTGTATACTTTCATGACAGCATGCTATGCTCATCCTTTAAACAATCCTGATAGGCACCGTGTTAGGCTTTGGGGATATATTGACGATGAGAATACGGACAGAAAGCTAGTGGGGGAAATGTGTTAAGTGAAGACTTCAGGAATGTGGTTGTTGGTAGAAACAAAAAATAGTCACAAAAGGAAGGCTCATAAATGCCTTTTATGAGCCTTTATATAAAGGATCTACTAAAAATACAAAAAATCTGCTGAGTGTTGTCTCAGGTGCCTGTAATCCCAACTACTCGAGAAGCTGAGGCAGGAGAATCGCTTGAACCCAGGAGGCAGAGGTTGCAGTGAGACGATATTGCACATTGCACTCCAGACCTCACGGTGGTCTGTGTGAGATGCTTTGGCAGCAGAGAGATCTCCAATGTGTTTCCTGTGAAGTAATGGTAGCTGTCATGGAGGGCATAATGCTTGAGTTTGGACTGACATCATAGCAACAATGTTTTTGGGAAATCACCTATGCAGTATGGAGGCTGAATGGATGAAAGTGCTGAGTATAACCACAGAGACAAGGTTATACCAGTCACGTGCCTGGCAGTGATCAGATCTCCAGGGTCCAGGTGCCTTTGCCACAAGGAAGGCACAGATGGAATACTAGAGAGTGGGAACCAGGGAGGATGTGGGGTCTTCACCCCAGCCTTCTTTGGGTATACCTCTGGAAGAACTGCATCTTTTCTACCGCTATTTTTCCAGCTTTTACCACACAGATCCTGCCTCTATGGTGGCTGCCCGGCTTTCACTGACCAGGTCCTCTGAAGGTCTCGTTTCCGCTGCAGGGACCTGGCTACTGCTAATCTCAGAGTTGTTCCATCATCCTATTTACTCCACAATACAGAAGAAAGGCATCTGTGTCACTAATTCCTTGTACAAAGGGCCCTCTGTCTGAAAGACTCATGGTGGTATCTGTCTTCTTCCTGTACCTTTAGTTATCCAAAGGCTCATCAATTAGCCCAAATGAGAGATGGTGATGCACTGAGGCAGAGATGTGAACCAAGAGGGTTTTGAATTTCAGTAGATGTTGGAATGAGAGAGGAAGAATTGGGGCACCTGACAATTTGCAAATAGATCATGAGTGCATAAGGGATGAAATTTATTCATTCAATGCCTGGGGCTTAGTTGACTGTCTATGATTTATTTGTGCCTTCATATCTGCGATTCCAACTTTAAATTGAGGAACACAAGTAAAATTTCTATTTTCAGCACCACGGAGAGTTCCTTGCTCCCAACATACAATTTTTATTGCTTAAAAAAAGTGTTCTATAAGTCTTGATGATGCAGAAGTCTCTCATACATTAAAGAAAGCTTGTTTACTATTCCAGAGATAAATTTGGTTTCTGCGCCAAAACATTTATAATTTGCAAGTCCTTTTCATGGTGATGGAAAAAGGAAGCAATCTAAATTAGTATGAATATGAAAGGTTAATTCTAATGGTTAGCATCCTCCAAATTGCAATGCTGACTTTGACTTTATGTTTCATACATGTATCAAATGATATTAATATTTGTATCCATCTCCTAATGATCTACCCTGACCTAAACCTCTACCCTCCTATTCATCCGCTATGTGTGTCTTCTCAGAGTACACCATTGCTTTCCCATGGCCTACATAATAAAATCAGAATTCCTTAGTCCAGCAGTTTAAACCCTTTATTACAGAATTCTAGTCCAGATGTTCTTCAAAAAACTTGAAACAGGCCACGCATGACGGCTGATGCCCATAATCCCAGCAGTTTAGGAGGCTGAGGTCGGAGGATCGCTTGAGCCCAGGAGTTTGAGACCAGCCTCTGCAACATGATGAGACCCTGTTTCTATAAAAAAATTAGCTGGGAGTGATGGCACACATCTGTGGTTCCAGATATTCGGAATGCCAAGGTGGGAGGGTCTTTTGAGACTGGGAGGTTGAGGCTGCAGTCAGCCACAATCATGCCACTGCACTTCAGACTGGATGACACAGTAAATAAAATAAAAAATAAAAATAAAAATTTAAAATAGAATTACTACATGATCCAGCAATTCTAATTCTGGGTATATACTCAAAATAACTGAAAGCAGGGTGTCAAAGAGTTATCTGTACATTCAAGGTTATAGCAGTATTATTCACAATAGCCAAAAGGTGGAAGCAAGGCAAGCATCCATTGACCAATGAATGGATAAATGAAATGTGATGCATCCATACAATGCAATGTAATTTGGTTTCAAAAAGGAAGGAACTCTTGACATGTGTTACAGCATAGATGAACCTTGAGGATATTATGTTACGTGAAATAAGCCAGTCACAAAAAGACAAATACTGTATGATTCTACTTATATGAAGTACCTATACTTCAAAGAGACAGAGTCAAATTCACAGATACTGAGTAGAATGGTGGTTACCAGGGACTTGGCGGAGGGGTGAATTGTTTAGTGGGTACGGAATTTCAGTTTTGCAAAATGAAGAGTTCTGGAGACTGGTTGCACAGCATTGTGAATGGATTTAATAATACTCTTAAAAACTGGTAAGGTGGTAAATTACATTTTACGTGTATTTTACCATAGGTTTCATTTGTTTGTTTGTTTGAGACAGAGTTTCACTCTTGTTGCACAGGCTCGAGTGCAATGGCGCGATCTTGGCTGACTGCAACATCCGCCTTCTAGGTTCAAGTGGTTCTCCTGCTTCAGCCTCCCAAGTAGTTGGGATTACAGGCATGTGCCACCATATCCAGCTAATTTTTAAAAACCCTAAATCTTTATCCCAGCTTTCCAGCTTCATTCTCTACCCAGCTATAAAACCATCAAATATACTGTGAGCCTCTGGCATCAGTAATGCCCCCAACACCCCTCACGTCCAATTATCAGACAACAACCAGCCCCTCACAGCAGAGCACACACCCGGCCTATTCCACAAAGGATTGTCTGATCTCACGTGGCACTCCCTCCTCTGGCTGGTCCACAGTGACATTCCCTCAACATGGGGCTTTCCCTCTCAAAGCACTTGGCACTGTCTTCCTTGTTATTGTAATCTGTGAGCATACCTAGTCTTTTCCCTGCTGGGCATGGAGTACTTTGAAGGCTGGCATGGTTCTGCCCCCATGGAGTGCTTTTCAGGTTGACGTGGTTGTGTCCTAATTCTGTCATGCCAGAATGTGGCATTGGGTCTGGCACTTCACAATGGAGTTTTTGAAATGAACAAGTGTTCTCTGAGTCTGTCTTTTTGGGCAACTGAACTGTGGCTGGTTTGGCCAAAAGAGGTACAGGGCAGGTTATTTGAGCTTCCACTGGAATGTTCTCTGATCTCCAGCAAAAGCCTTGCCTTCTCATCACCTGTAGGGAGGGAGGCTGCTTCCCTCTTCTCCTGCCTGTAGTCCATCTTCCACACAGCAGCCCGAATGACCCTCTAAAAAGCAGCCAGTGTGCTCCTCTATCGAAAGCATAGATCAAATCATGTTACTCCGCTGCTGAAAACCAGCAGTAGTTTTCCACTCCACAGGGTAAAAGCTGAGGCTGATAAATCCCTATTACCTCATGTCTCACCTTTTCCCCTGGCCTGGCCTCCTACCATTCTCCCAATATTCACGTTGTTCCAGGCGCACTGGTCTGCTTGCTGTTCCTGAGGCATTCGAGTACACTTCTGACTTGGAGCCTCCATACCTCTGCCTGGAAATGTTGCCCTGGGTTGTCACCTTGCACCCCTCACTTCCTCCAGTTCTTTACTCACATGTCCCTGTATCAGAGAGGTCTTTCTCTGCTCTCTGTAACACAGCAGCAAAACAGACCCCCTTCTGTGGTCCTCTCTGTGCTGCTATAGCATTTCACAGCACTTATCACTGCCTCACACGTTATATACACAGAGTCTTCTTTGTTGTTTGACTTCCTCCATTAGAACATATGCACCAAGAGTGCAGAAGTTTGATCAGTAGTTCACTGCTGCATCATTAGACTGGCATGATGTAGGTGCCTGGTATGTCACTACTGAGTGCACAGATGGATGGATGGATGGACGGATGATGGATGAGTGGGTGGATGAGTGGATGGATGGGTGGATGGATGGGTAGATAAGTGAGTGAATGAATGAATGAATACCTCAGCTTTTCCAAGCCTGCAAAAGCTGTCAGGTTAAGCTTGAGGAAGAGAATGCCCAGTTTCATGGTTAATATCACCAACCTATAAATATGGAAAATATACACAATTTTCCTCTTTTATTTCTTGTTCTTAACCCCAATCTGACTTTAAGGAATGGTTTCAAAAATCCCTGTGGCAACTGTTACAAGATAAAGCCCATGTTTAATAACCTTAGACTCAAGGTCTTGCACAAGAAGACTTGAAGTGAGCCCAGGTAGAACATTTGCTGATCAATGAATCTGCCACCCTCTTTCATGTGATAATTCCTCCTCCTGAAAAAATGTTCTTCACCATCTGTACCTGTCAAAATCCTACTCAGACTTCAAAGCTCAGCTTCTGTATGAGCCCAGGCAAAACATAAAGCATATGTGTTATCCCACTTCTCAGAAATCTCACAGCACTTTGTCACTACCTATCCCTGTTATATTCATACCTTTTCTAACCCTACATTTTCCTCATTTTCAAGCTGGGGAAAGGAAGGCTGCACTGGATTGTAATGAGATATAAATATGTGCAACTGCGTGCATTTGTTTATGTGGGTGTGTAGGGGGGTGGGTGGGTGCATGGTGGGGGTGGGTGAATGTGTCCTGGCATGTCCTGGAGGTAACAGCCCAAATATGCTGTTATAATTAATAACCAATGGGCTCCTTCCACAAGGACTGAAGCCTCTCAAGGGTAGAGGTGTTTTTTTTTTTTTTTTTCTTTTCCATCTTAATGTCTTTGTTCTCAATGCCCAAGCTCTGAAATATCCCCATTATTGTGTATTGAGTGCCTAGATTAATGAATGAAAGATTCCACTTGGGAAAGAGATTTAGAGCTGCAAAGAGAGCACAGGAATAAAGCTTTGAAAATCTTACTGTTCTCAACTGCATGCTGACATTTCCAAAATGCTGACCCGATTTCCTGACGCCATATTCATTATCTTGCTTTTGAATATCTTCTGTAAAACAGCTTATAATTTATTGGATCCTTTTAAAGATTTGTTTCCTGCTTTCATATTCTGCTCTCAGCTTTCACTCCACTTTCTTTGACGTTAACTTAAGACCCAAGCCTCTATTTCTAAAATTTATTATCTAACATAAACACTCTCCACCCAATTGTAAGTGCAATTTATACCCAGGAGATGGAACAATCCCTTTAAGGAATAAATTGGATTCTCTTGTATCTCACTTTTCTATCATCATAAAACCATAAATTCTCAAAATGCTGGCCTGGAACGTAAGGGAAACCAAAGCTCTGTGCCCAGAAATGACAAAGTTATGCCTTAAATTGAATCAGAATTTTCATCCCAAATGACACATCTGCATGTCTTCAATTATTTTTCGTCTGAATATTTCTTTCTAGTTGATATGACCCCTGAACCAACGAGTAATGAAAGAGCACTGCTTAAGTAGTTCTTTAACAAGATGACAATTGGCAATTTATTTTTTGTACAGGGATGGAAGGAGTGGTGGGGAGCTATCTGGGGTACAAAAATAGGTTATATCAGTTTTATTTATGTATTTGTTATTAGTTTATTATATTATATATAACATATATAATTATTAGGTTTATTTATTAATTATTAGTATCTCATTATTGATCTTACTGAGGCTTAGTATGTGATAAACAAAATTGCGCTATGAGTTCTACATGAAACATTTCATTTCATTCGCACACAGTCCATTTCAATGATGACAAAATTGAGGCATAATGAAACTCTTTCCTGTGCTTTCACGGCTGTCTTAAGTGGTGGCACCAGAATTGCATTCCAGGTTATCCTATCTAAAACTCATGCTTGATAAACATCTTCCCTTTAGGAAGACAGTTAATCATACTTGGATTTTCTTTATTAAAAGGATGATATGCTTATTAAAAAAAAACCTTAGAAATAAAAAAAAGAAGACAAGGGAAATTACATGGAAACTCCCTTTAACCCAAATGCATTGGGAAACGGCTTCTTAGTCTTTTTTGTTTAATAAGCAGACATTTCCTTACACAGTCACACATTTTATAAGCTATAATTTTCTCTCAAGATTGTAAACATAACCCTTTTCAATAGTGCAGGATTTTTATAGTAAGCATTAGATAAGGATGCGTCAGTCTCACAGTTGCTTAAAAGGATGTATATGACTTATTAAGCAAATTCCTTCAGCTTATTTCAAGATTACTGGTTATCATAAACAATGCTACAATAAATATCTTCATGCTCAAAACTTCGTATGCAGGCTAGATTGGAGCCTTTTTGATACATTCTAATGTTACGGTAGGTAGTTAGTCAAGCATGAGCAGGGCAGGAGAGGGCTCACCTTGCCCACACATACACATCAGAAGTGGCAGGCAATCATCAGGTGATGGTCAGGCGGTTGTTAATGGTCTCTAAAATCATAATTGGTCACAGCTGGTGCCAGGGACAGGCAGTCTCCTAATAGAAAACACCTGAAACTGAGGAGCAGCAGTTTTCTGATAGGATCTCAGAAGAGGGGCAAGCTGGCTCAAGCATGTACATGCAGACAGCCCACCCCAAAGTAAGAATCAGGGGAGAAGTAATGCAAAACCCCAGAAGTACGCCAGAGTATAAAACTCGAGGTCAAAGACCAAACCACGCACTTCTCTCAAGTTACCCACTTGGCCCTCTTCCAAGTGTACTTTACTTCCTTTCATTCCTGCTCTAAAGCTTTTTACTTCCTTTCATTCTGGCTCTAAAACTTGCCTCAATCTCTCCTTCTGCTTTCTGCCTCCTTGGCTCAATTCTTTCTTCTGGGGAAACAGAGAATTGAGGTTGCTGCAGACCTGTGTGGATTTGCTGCCGGTCACCAGAAAGTGAAACCGGCAGGTCAAAGTGTATGAATATTTTAAAAGTACTTGATTCTTATTGCTAGATATCATTCCAAAAGGGCTACAACAGTTTCTACTGCCCCCAGTGAATATACACTCAGACTGCCCAGAGAACATTTTTTTTTCAGAATGCTTTGTCTTAGGAAACATCCCCATCCCTCAAAATGCAAAGCCCAATCTGGGTCATCATATCCTAAAAGCCGGGTTCATTCTTGATGCCAGATTTTGGCTTTGCACGTCGTGTTCCATGCTCTGCCCTAGCACCTCCCAAATCAACAGAATTTGTCATTACACACTTGCCTCCCTAGGACAACTGTAGTTTCTACTGTGCTGTCTGGCACACAGTATGTGCCAATTAAATGTGACTGACTGAATGTGAACCTGCCATTTGCTTTACTTCAGAGCCAGGCAGGGCGGAAAGAACTCACTGTGTGGGCAAATCCTTTCAATCTCTTGGGCCTCAAGGCTTCACTCATGGCATATACATTTATTTATTTATTTAGAGATGGAGTTTTGCTCTTGTTGCCCAGGCTGGAGTGCAATGGTGTGATCTTGGCTCACTGCAGCCTCCACCTCCCAAGTTCAAGCAATTCCCCTGCCTCAGCCTCCCAAGTAGCTGAGACTACAGGCATGTGCCACCATACCTGGCTAATTTTTTGTATTTTTAGTAGAGACAGGGTTTCGCCATGTTGACCAGGCTGGTCTTGAAATCCTGACCTCAGGTGACCTACCTGCTTCGGCTTCACAAAGTGCTGGGATTACAGGCATGAGCCATGAGCCATGAGCCACCACACCCGGCAATATACACTTATTAAACACCTACCGTGTGCTGAGACCTGTAATAGGTAACCAGGAAATAAAGGGAATTCCACAAGGACTGCCTGGTTGCAAATTTGGATGTCTCATATGCACAATAAGTGATTGCAGGGAAGCCCTAGTGAAGGCAAGAGTGGAGCTCAGAAAAAGGCTCAAAGAGGGGTCCATCCAGCTCTTCTTGGGGCAGTAGGGAGTCTTCACATAGCAGCAGTCCTAGGTCAAAACACGATTGTAGTGGGTTGAATAGTGTCTTCCCAAATCTATGTCCCAGTCCTAACCCTGGTGTCTGTGAACATGACCTTATTTGGACATAGGGTATGTGTAGGTGTCATTAAATTAGGTATCTGGAGATGAAAACATCCTGGATTTAGGGAGGGGCCTAAATCCAATGACTGGTATTGTTAAAAGGAAAAGAGAGATTTGAGACAGGAAGACAGGGAGGATGGGGCCATGTGAGGATGGAGGGAGAAATCAGAGTGATGCTGCCGCAGGCTGAGGAATGCTACCAGAAGGCAAGATAGGAGTCGCTCAGCTGTCTCTCCCTTCTTCGCTGATCTGCTTCTCACACTGCAGCCCCGTCCAGGGAGGTGGCCGCAGCCAGGGTGCGAGTCTGCTCAGTGTCTGCCATGGGACCAGCCAATCCCAGTGCCTGCCTCTCTCAGTGGCATTCTCCTGGGTGCACTTGGCCTCTGGTCTGAAGGTGCTGAGTCCTAACTAGCTCAGCAGAATGAGGTTCCCTGTGTTCCATTGCTGCTGCTAGAAATGTCTTCACTGAGGTTTGGGGCTCCAGCCCAGTGATAAAGTGGTGCTTGAGGTTTCTGCAGGATTGTGTTCCTCAAGGAAGTGGAGAGGTTGCATAGCTGTGGTCCAGGGAAGGATTCAGGCAGCATACCCCTAATGTAGTGATTCTTAAGGAGAGGTAATCAAGCAAAGGCAGAACAGAGGTAGAAAACAACGTGAGCTTGGAGGAAATGTAGGTAGTCTGGGCATGTAGACTACTAGGGTCTGTGGATGGAGCCAGACGAGGGTGTTGCAAGAGTCAAGTCTGGAGAGATGGGCATGGGTCAGGCTTATATATAAGGTCCTCATATAACAATAATAGCAGTGAGCATTTTCACGGTGGCTCACATTTGTTGATCACTCACTAGGTACTAAGCTTAAACACGCAGCACACAGTTTGTTTTCTCTACAGCCCTGTGAAGTAGAGTATTTGTTTCCTGTTGCTGCTTTAACGAATTACTCCAAACTTAGTGGATCGAAACAACAACGTTAATCTGGAGGTCGGAAGACCAGTGTGGAAAGTCAAGGCGTTGTCAGTGGGATTCCTGGATCGGATGGTAGTTCTACTTCTAGTTTTTTTGAAATCTCCACTGTTTTCCATAGTAGTTGTACTAAATTACATTCCCACCAACAGTGTATAAGAGGTCTCTTTTCTTTACATCCTCACCAGCATCTGTCATTATTTTGTCCTTTTAGTAGTAGTCATTTTAACTGGGGTAAGACAATATCTTCTTGTCCTTTTGATCTTCACTTCCCTGATGATTAGTGATGCTGATCAGTTTTTCATTTACTTTTTGGTCATTTTAATGTCTTCTTTTGAAAAATGTCTATTTATTTCATTTGCCCACAATTTTTTTTTTTTTTTTTTTCTGTTGAGTTCTTTGTATATTCTGGATATTAGTCCCTTGTCAGGTGAATAGTTTACAAATATGTTCTTCCATTCAAAATGTTGCCTCTTCACTGTATGAATTGCTTCCTTTGTTGTGAAGAAGCTTTTTAGTTTAATATAGTCCCATTTGTCTATTTTCGTTTCCATCGTCTATGGTTTTGAGGTCTTAGCCATTAAATCTTTGCCTAGAGCAATGTCCTGAAGTGTTTTCCTTGCTTTCTTCCAGCAGTTTTATAGTTTTTCCTCTCATGCTTAAGTCTTTAATCCATCATGAATTGTTTTCTGTATATGGTGAGACATGAGTCCAGTTTCATTCTTCTGGCATATGATATCCAATTTTCCCAGCACCATTTATTGAAGAGAGTGTTGTTTCCCCAGGTACATTCTTAGCATCTTTGTCAAAAATTAGTTGCCTTAAATATGTGGATTTATTTCTGGATTTTCTATTTTTTCCCATTGATCTAAGTGTCTATTTTCATGCCAATAATATGCTGTTTTGGTTAGAAAAGTCTTACGATATTTTGAAGTGAGTTATTGTGATGCTTCCAGCTTTGTCGTTTTTGCTCAGGATTGCTTTGGTTATCTGGGCTCTTTTGTGGTTCCCTATGAATTTTAGGATTGTTTTTTTCTATTCCTGTGAAAAATGATGCTGGTATTTTGATAGAGATTGCCATGAATCTGTAGATTGCTTTGGGTAGTATAGTCATTTTAACAATATCAGCTAGTTAATTACCAGTGTATAGAAACACTGATGATTTTTGTAAGATGATTTTGTATCTAACCACTTTACTAGATTTATTTATCAGATCTAACAGTATTTTGGTGCGGTCTTTTGGTTTTTCTAGATATCATATCATATCATCAGCAAAGAGGGACAATATGACTTCTTCTTTTCCAGTTTGGATGCCTTTTTATATCTTTCTCTTTCCCAATTGCTTTGGCCATGATTTTCAGTAGTGTTGAATAGGAGTGGTAAAAGTGGGCATCCTTGTCTCATTTCAGTTCCTCGGGGAAAGGATTTCAGCTTTTTCCCATTCAGTATGACGTTAGCTGGGGTTTTGTCATATGTGGCCTTTATTTTGTCGAGGGATGTTTCTTCTATGCCTAGTCTATCAAAAGATTTTATCATGAAGTAATATTGAATTTTATCAAATGCTTTTATTGCATCTACTTAGATGACCATTTGTTTTTTGCTCTTCATTTTGTTGATGTGATGTATTATGTTTACTGATTTGCATATGATGAACCATCCTTGTTCTTGGGATAAATCTACTTGATCATGGTGTATTAATTTTCTGAGGTGTTGTTGGATTTGGTTTGCAAGTATTTTGTTGAGAGTTGTTCTGTCTAAGTTCATCAGGAATACTGGCCTATAATTTTCTTTTTTCTTGCATCCTTGTCTGGTTTTGGTATCAAGGTAATGCTGGCCTCATGGAATGTGTTAGGGAGAGTTTCTTCCTCTTCAATTTTCTAGAATAGTTTAAGAAAAATGGTGTTAGTTCCTTGAAAGTTGGGTATAATTTGGCAGTGAAGCCATCTGGTTCTGGACTTTTGTTTTTTGAGAGACATTTGTTACTAATACAATATCATTACTTGTTGCTGGTCTGCTCAGGTGTTCTATTTCTTCCTGATTTAATCTTGGCAGGTTGTATGTGTTCAGAAGTTTGTCCATCCCCTTTAGGTTTTCTAGTTTGTGAGTGCATAATTGTTTATCATAGTATCTGATGATCTTTTGTATTTCTGTGTTATCAGTTGTAATGTCTTCTTTGTCATTTCTGATTTTATTTGGGTTTCTCTCTTTTTTCTTAGTCTAGCTAGTGATTTATCAATTTTATCTTTTAAAAAACTCAACTTTTCTTTTTGTTGATCATTTGTATTTGTTTTGTCCCTAATTCATTTATTGAGCTCTGATCTGATCTTTTATTATTTTGTCCTTTTACTAATTTTGAATTTGGTTTGTTCTGGTTTTCCTAATTCCGTGAGGTGCATCATTTTATTTGATATCTTTTACTCTTTTGATGTAGGCAGAAATTTATTGTTATAAACTTCCCTCTTAGCATTACTTTTTCTGTATCCCATTGGTTTTGGCTTGTTGTGTTTTGATTTTCATTTGTTTTAAGAAGTATTTTGACTTTCTCCTTAATTTCTTTCTTGAACTAGTGGTCATTCAGGGGCATGTTGTTTAATTTCCATGTATTCGTATCGTTTCCAAAGTTCCTCTTGTTATTGATTTCTAGTTTTATTCCATTGGTGCCTGAGAAGACATTTGAATAATTTCAATTTTTAAAAATTTGTTGAGACTTGTTTTATGTCCTAACATATGATCTAGCCTGGAGAATGTTGCACGTGCTAATGTATTCTGTAGCTGTTGGATGAAATGATCTGTAAATGTCTGTTAGGTCCTTTTGGTCTTACGTGCAGTATAAATCCAGTATGTTTGTTGTTGTTGACAATTTTCAGTCTAAGTGATATGTCTAATGCTGAGAGTGGGATGTTGAGGTCCCCAGCTATTATTGTACTGGAGTTTCTCTCTCTTTTATCTAATAAAGTTTGCTTTGTATATCTGGGTGCTCCACTATTGGGTGCATATATTTTTATATTAAGCCCTTTAGCATTATATAATGACTTTCTTTGTCTCTTTTTACTGTTTTTGACTTAAAGTTTGTTTTATCTGATATAAGTATAGCTACTCCTGCTTATTTTTGTTTTCTATTTTCATGGAATATTTTTTTTCATCCTTTTACTTTCAGTCTATGTGTTACTTTACAGATGAGATAAGTTTCTGGTAGGCAAGATACAGTTGGGTCATGCTTTTTAAATCCACTCAGCCAGTCTATATAAGTAGAAAGTTCAATCCATTTACATTCAAGGTTATTATTGATATGTCAGGGTTTATTCCTGCCATTTAATTAATTGATTTCTAGTTGTTTTGCATTTCCTTTGTTCCTGTCTTTCCCTTTTATTGTTTATCATTGCATTTTGGTGGTAATCTCTAGTGGCAACACCTGAGTTTTTCTCATTTTTTGTTTGTGTGTTGTTCTACCAGTGGTTTTTATATTTTCGTGTGTTTTCAGGGTGGGAGTTACCATTCTTTCACTCCCAGAGGTAGGGCTCCCTCAAGCATTTCTTGTAGGGCTGGTCTAGTGGTGATTAATTATCCCAGCTTTTGCTTGTCTGGGAAAGACTTTATTTCTCCTTTATTTATGACAGATAACTTTGTTGAGTATAGCATCCTTAACTTGCAGTTTTTAAGTGTTTTTCTTTTTTTTTTTTTTCCTTCTGAAGAATCTGCTGTTAATCTGATGGGAATTCCTTCATAAGGGACTAGATACTTTTCTCTTGCTGTTTTTAATTTTCCTCTTAGACTTTTGACAGTTTGACCACTACCCCAGCCTCATTCTGCAATTAGTTTTCTGAGAAAGACACAGAAATATTTGCCAAAATATCAGGAGTCAAGATAGTTTGCCTTTCCAGAATTCAGGAGGCACAAGCTCAAGGAAGAAAATCTGTGTATGAAAATAGCAACCATACACACACAAGCATTTCAATGTAAGGACACAAATGATATTCCCATCAGTTCATGCAACCTCAATGGGAAACGGACACTGTCGTGCAATATGACAGGGGATGCCAACAACTTCAGGGAGAGAGGACGTTGAACAGTGTCACTTAAAATATATTTTTATATTAATGCACAAGCACAAGCAAAAGCAAAAGAATTTCATTTTTCCTGAGAGTCATCCAAGTGACCTTTCCTTCACGATAGCTTGGATAGCAGATCAATTCTATGGATAAATGTTGTTGGAGAAGGTTATTAGAACAGAGACAGTAAGAGCTTAGTCCCTCAAGCTTGGTGACTTGGGGTGGCCACTTCCTGTTTGCCCTTGGGCAAGTTATTTACCCTCCCTGAGACATAGAGGTCTCACCTGTAAAATGGGACTACTAATAGGACTAGGTGAACTCTCACCTGCAAAATATTTAACCCAGAACCAGGCACATTCAAAATGCTCAGCAAATGTTGGTTGTCATTATGGTCTAATATCTCACAAACAATTTTGTTTTCTAATTTCCAATAACATATTTCACACATGCATGTGCTTCTAGTGTATCTTTTATTTTCCTTTTAATGTGTTGTCTATGGGAACAGGAATGAGAAACTTAGAGAGTTTGAAGCATCTGCTTTAAATTCATGAAAATGCTAAAAAAAAAAAAAGGGGGAGAACTATAACATTTTTCATTCATACCATTTGAATCATAAATTTTATAACATGTACACATATTATCTATTTAAAATAAGATCTGGGCTTAAACCCAGTTATACTGTCAGAGCAAAAGAAGAAAAGAATTTACTTTAAAATTTTCTTATTGAATTCAATAGGATGACAAAAAATGATAAATTGTATAAAAATTAGCATTTCTTTACTTTTAGACAATTTTGTAGAGAAATGGGAAGCGTCTTTCTTTTTTTAAAAAATTATTTTTAATTATTTAATCTTTTTCAACTGTCACCCAGACTGAACTGCAGCAGCACAATCACAGCTCACTGCAGCCTTGACTTCCAGGCTCAGCTGATCCTCCCATCTCACTTCCCAAGTAGCCTTGTAGAGATAGGCTTTTGCTGTTACCCGGGCTGGTCTCAAACTTCTGGGCTCGAGTGATCTTCCTGCCTTGGCCTCTCAAAGTGCTACGACTACAAGAGTAAGCCACCACACCTGGTGTTGAATGGTGTTGAATGCCTGCATAGATGATACTGGTTTAACTAAAGAAAGGTGCTGGCTACTGTTTCAGAATTAATCTATTACTGCTCCTAACGATAAAAAGACAACCAGAAAAAAAAAAAGATTTCTGATATAGTTTGACAAAAAGAAAAAATTGAAAAAAGAAAAAACTCAGATAAGGTTTATGATTCACTTCAATAATAAAGAAGGTTTCATAAATATTTGACTTAATATAGCAGATATTTTCCCAAGACTGGAATCAACAACTGCAAGGCAAAGGTTTTTTTGTACATGTCAAGGTTCCTGCTTGGAAAAAAAGACTGTGACCCTGATGGAATGAGTGGGTCATCAGTACTGAGACTGTTAGTTAATTTACATGTGATGCAAATTCAGGGTCAGAAGCAAAATACAGTACGTCACAGGTCATCAGACTTCACTGGAAGATGTTTCCCAAGAGAGGAAGAGACACTATGCAACAGGTTTCAGGCATTTCAGACACGATTTGATGTAGGTAACCCTACCGGTAAAAATTTAAACAAAAAGCCTGAAAATGTACCAACTTTGATTAGTATTTAGATCAGTGCTCTGTTAAAAACAGTGAACAAATGGTTGCTGTTTATAGCTTCATATTTATGTGACTCTGAATTGGATTTTAAAAGGCCAGAGAAAGGAGAGAATTATCGGGGTCCTGCACTTCACATGAAGCATGAGTTGTCTTCAAATCAGCTTATCTTCCCCAAACTGATGGATGCAATGCAACAGCACCGGCCTATGGACCATGGAGACTCTCAACTGCCTTCATTGCTCATTTTCTCTATTTTCGGATGAATCATAGTTTAAAATATTACTTTATGTATTAGAAGAATCATGACTACATAATGAAGTAGAATGCAAAACCTGGAGGATTTTTTTTTTTTTTTTTGAGACAGAGTTTCACACTTGTTGCCCAGGTTGGAGTGTAGTGGTGCCATCTCGGCTCACCACAACCTCTGCCTCCTGGGTTCAAGCAATTCTCCTACCTCAGCCTCCCGAGTAGCTGGGATTACAGACATACGCCACCAAGCCTGGCTAATTTTTTGAATTTTTAGTAGAGATGGGGTTTCTCCATGTTAGTCAGACTGGTCTCAAACTCCTGACCTCAGGTGATCCACCTGCCGTGGCCTCCCAAAGTTTAGGGATTACAGGTGTGAGCCACTGTGTCCAGCCAGAAATTTGTAGCATAACATGTAAGACTTCAAAGGAATGTCATGCTTGTGATAGGCTACTTTGCACCCCTCCTCCACAAACTTTTGAGTAGCTAGCTTCTCATAAATCAAAGAATATTTGGTCAGAAAACTTACATTAAGCAGTTCAGGATATGGACAGTGACTTATTAAATGTGAACTTATATTTCAAGTAATTTCAAGCAAGGTAGGCCCTTACTTTATCATTTCTTCACTGATTTAACAAATAATTCTAAAGCATTTACTATGTGCCAGGCACTATACCAGGTGTTGAAGATATGAAGATGAACAAGGTAGAAAAAGTGACTACCCTTAGACAATTTACAGACTAGGCAGGTGATATAGCTTGGATGTGCATCCCTGCCCAAATCCCATGTTGAAATGTAATCCCCAGTGTTGGCGGTGGGGCCTGCTGGGAGGTGACTGGATCATGGGCACAAATTTCTCATGAATGCTCTAGCACCATCTCCATGGTGCTGTCCTTTTGATAGTGAGTAAATTCTCACGAGACCTGGTCATTTAAAAGTGTATGGCACCTCCCCTCTCTCCCTTGCTCCTGTTCTGGAATGTGATATGCCTGCTCCGCCTCTGCCTTCCACCAGGATTCCAAGTTTCCTGAGGCCTCCCCAGAAGCCGAGCAGATGCCAGCACCATGCTTCCTATGCAGCCTGCAGAAACCATGAGCTAATTAAGCATCTTTTCTTTATACATTACGCAGTCTCGTATTTCTTTATAGCAATGCAAGAACAGCCTCATAGAGCAAGTTTATTCCCTGGCTGCCTGGAAGTAAGTTACTGACTAAAGCATTACCAATTAAGATTACATGCCAGGAAGAAAACAGACAAAGTGGTTTGGGAAAGTATGTAGTGGGGAATAAAGTGAGAAGCTATCTAGATAAAACATGGTCAGGGACACTCCATGAAGAAGTGACTATCTGGTCCCTGTGTTGGGTATCTACGAATTAGCTGATGTGACTGTGAATAGGACATAACCTTAATTTTGCTTTTGCATCTGGGGAGGCAACAAGGTGTAGTGGAGAGAGCCTTTGACTACAAGTCACGTTCCAGTTAAAAGCTCCAATTCCACTGCTAACTAGCTGTGTGACCTTGGGTTAGAGGCTCAGCTCCCAGAAATGCCTGCTGCCTCATCCACAGCACTGGAACAGTGCCTTCCTCTGGGGTGGATGTGAGGAGTCGATGAGATCCATATGTGCTCATTTGTATGTTAATATATGCAGGCACTCACTCCTGTGAGCATTTTGTAGACAGTTCCATGCAATTTCAACAATAAGGGAGCTGTATGCTCAGTGGTCATCAGCCTGGGATCTGGGGTTTGAACGCCTTGGTTCAAAGCCAGGGTTCCATGACCTGCCAGCTGTGTGTCCTGGGGCAAATCACCCAATCTCTCTGCAAAATAGGAGTCATTATACTAGCTAGCTCATTTTATTCCTATGAGGATTAAATGAGATATTTGTGTATGTGCACGTATGTGAGTGTGTTTATTATGTATGTGGTGGGTGTCTATAAATATTTATATATATTACATATGTATATGCACATTTATATACCCCCATGTGCATATATACACATATGCAAACACACACATATATGTACATAAAGTAGTGTCAATACATTTTAATAAAGTTGATTCATTGTTTAATAAACCTGATTTATTGTCACTGTTGTTATTCACTTAGTTTTGGGTATCCTGGATACCTAGTCCAGGAATTCTGCCTTGGATGAAGATCCATCTTGGGATGCACTTCAAGGGCCTTCAGAAAGATCATTTTCAAAGACAAGTTGGACCATGTCACTTCCAAGCATCAACCCATCAATAAATGAGCAAAGCAGGGCCTGTTAGGGTGTGCTCCCTACTACCCTTGATCCTTGCAACACAGGGTCCACCCAACCTGGGGCCTCTCAAGTTTTGGCCCTTCTGCCCAGTGCCTTCTGCATTCCTTTTCTCAGTGCTATTTCCGAATTATCCTACAAATCACAGACTGAGTATGGCAGAGGAAGCCTTCTCTGCCAACTCAGGCCCTGCCCCACTCCCCACTCAGGCTGGCTGGGTGTCCCTCCTTGAATCTCCCACTGGAGCTGTGTGGTGCTCTGTCATGGTCATCATCCTGGGCTGCAATCATTTGTGGGGGTGCCTGTTCCACCCAGAAAGTTGAGTCTCATTCATCATTTTCTTCCCAGGAGCTGGTACACAGCCTGGCCCAGATTGGCATTTAAAGAATGAAGGGCTAATTCAAATGCTATGAAAAGTAAGTCTTCTAATTGCTTTAAAACAATTTTTGTTTTGGACTGACAGTGGTATTTCCCTGCTTGGGCACTATCAAACTCACTGGGCTATGCCCTAAAATACCTTTTATGTCCTGAAAATCTATAATATCATCCTCAAAGAATGGAGTTTTGTCACCCAGAGTGTATAGGAAAGATTGAACATCAGATTTCAAAGCCAGCTCCCCCAGAGAGAAGAAATAAGAATGAGGCATCTAAAAGAAGCCAGGCACAGATAAATTCTTCATGAACATTTTCTCATAAAATTTGCATAATAGCCCAAGAAGTAGGTTTAATCAGGAGCGTTTTTCAGATTAGAAAATCCAGGTCCAAAAAGTTGAGCAGAGTTCAGTAGCTCCCCTAAGCCCAAAGAGATGGAAGATAAATATCCTTGGCAATCCAACCCAGGCTTGCATTTGTGGGATAATTCCTCCACTTCCACGTGTGGCTACTTTGAAAGAAGCAGCACTCATCTGAGGGTATAAATACGGCATTGAAAGTGTCTGGTACATACGCAGCAGAGGATTCATAAATTCAGCTGTTGAATTAATAAAACATTGCACAGCATTTCCATACATCCTTACACATGGTTGTGTTCAGACACATAGTTTCAAATCTACACATACACACACTGAAAGGGGGATTTATGAACCATATGGAAGGGGGTAAAAAAGACTGACTCAAATCTCTGACAAGTTTATAATTTTAGACTTGATAAGGTAATTCAAGTGTAGTAGGGTTCTCCAGAAAAACAAAAGAAACAGAAGATAGATATACACATATAACAGAGATTTTTATGGGAATTGACTCACAGGGTTTTGGAGGCTGAGAAGTGATCTGCCATCTGTAAGCTGGAGACCCAGGATAGCTGGTGGTATAATTCAGTTCGAGTATGAAGGCCTAAGAATTGGGAGGCTGCTAGCAAAAGTCCTGGTCTAAACCTTCTGAAAGCCCAAAACCCTGGAGCAGCGATGACTGAAGACAGGAGAAGATGGATGATTCAGCTCAAGTAGAAAGAGTGAATGGCTCCAATTTTTCATTCTATTCAGGCCCTCAGTGGAATCGGTGATGCCCGCCACACTGGAGAGGCCATCTGCTTCATGCAGCTCACTTACTCAAATGCTGAGCTCCTTTGGAAGCATCCTCACAGACACACTCAGAAGTAATGTTTTACCAGCTCTCTCGGCATCCTTTAGCCCAGTCAAAGCGACACAGAAAATTAACCATCACACATGCGCTTAGTAGGCATTAAAACATTCCCATACATTACAGATAGCTCCTTTTCCCCAGGGTAGATCTGGAATCTAAGAGCAGATGACCTCCACCAGAGGAATATTTGAGAATGACTTTAAACTTTTTCTGAAATCTAGTAAATCTTAACGAAATGGCCCCAGCCAGACATGCTGTCATGTAACGGTTCCATTTCCTGCTTTGTTCATCCCTGGCTCAGCTCTGGAACACTGGCATTTAGCTCACCAATGTCCACATGACCTAGTGTCTCAGGGAGTTTGGACACATGGATCATCTATCCATTTCACTCTAGTTCATGAATGGCTACAGTAGTTCATGAATGACACGTATATAACTGATCTGTAAAGAACTCTTTCAGCACCTCCAAAGAAGCCCTGTTAAGGAACAGAAGCATGCTCTGCCATGGCGTGCCCTTCTTTAGGAAGTACAGCACCACACTTACAAACAGATTCCAGAACCAGAATGCCTGCATTCCTTCAAAGCTGGTGAATGACTGAGTGAATAAACAACTGTGTATTTGAACAATAACTTTGCTACTACTATTCTCCTTCTCCGCCTTCTTCATTTTGTTGTGCTTGTTATTGTCATTTGTATCAAAGTTATATGCAAATAGTTCAAAGAGCCAGACAGTTGGCAAGTTTTGTTTCAATACAACAATCGCTGTCACTTTCTGTTACAAACGCATTTTGTTACAATAGCATTAATCCTATCACTTTCTCCCCATTTATCCTTCTCTGTCCACTCATCTGTTCCAGATTACAATTTTGGTATCCAGCTCCTTATCTCTAAATGATAGACTTCTAATGACTCCTTCCTTTAACTCCAGGCTCTCCCTGGAGACTGGACTTCACATTAGAGAAGATAAAGATTTAGCGGTATTTCTCCAATACCAAGAGACCCAGTCATCCTTCCCATTTCCCAAGTTTCTTGATGGACTATCATTGAGTTTTTGGTTAGATTTTCAGGGTTTAGGTGATACGATTAGGTATTATATACAGAGCCGACCCATTTAGTGAGCTGTACTCTACACAGATGTTGTCCTGTGAACATTTTTCTTCCCTAAAATTAATAATGTTATTTTCACTGAGATTTTTTTCCAAACCTCTCATAACTCAATTTCAGATTCTTTTTTTTTTTTTTAATTGTAATTTAGGTTCTGAGGTACATGTGCAGATCACGAAGGATTGTTGCATAGGTACACACACGGCAAGGTGGTTTGCTACCTTCATCCTCCCCATCACCTATATCTGGTATTTCTCCTCTCATTATCCCTCCCCACCCTCCCCACCCCCACTCTCCCTCCCCCAGCGCCCCCCACTGACCACAGTGTGTGATACTCCCCTCCCTGTGTCCACATCTTCTAATTGTTTACCAACTAAACGAATCTCCTCTAAGGCCAGATGCATCAGGAATTTCACTTTTCCTGAATAACTCTCTTCCAGAGTCTCTGATCCACACTAATCAAGAACTGGTCATGGTATACATGTAAGGCACAACTGACATCCTTCAGCAGCATCCTGGAGATTTCCTATGCCTATCTGCTTTGCTGGAGTTCCAGCTTTCTGAATTCCGTTTCTTTATCCTCTGATTCATTCCTTCATTTTGGAGTCCATCTCATTTTCCTAGTACTTAAGAAAAAGTATATGGGAGGAACGCTTTATGAGACTTGGAACTGGGGAAAATGTATACCCTCACATGTGGTTGAGTAGCATATCTGCACTGCCTTCTAGCATTTAAGAAATGCAAAACTGGCTGAGCGCTGTGGCTCACACCTGTAATCCTAGCACTTTGGGAGGCAAAGGTGGGTGAGTTGCTTGAGTTCAGGAGTTTGGGACCACCCTGGACAACATGTTGAAACCCTGTTTTTACAAAAAAAAAAAAGGCCAAGGATGGTGGTATGTGCTTGTGGTCCTAGCTACTTAGGAGGCTGAGGTGGGAGGATCACTTGAGCCCAGGAAGTTGAGGCTGCAGTGAGACATGATTGTATCAGTGCACTCCAAACTGAGTGACAGCAAAACCCTGTCTCAAGAAACAGAAAACAAAAACAAAAAAAGAAATTCAAAACTATTCTGATTCTTCAGTCTCTATGACCTTGTGGCTCTTCTCTGGAAGCTTATCAAATCTGACATTTGTTTTGGTGTGTGTCTGTTTCTAGCCATTACTTTGTAACCTTGGTAGGCTATCTCAATATCGAAACTCACATATTTCAGGTCCGGGAGATTGTTCTTTAATTATTTCATTGATCATTTCTCCCTTACGTTTTCTCTTTATTCTTTCTAGTGTTGAAATCTGAAGATGGGTTCTTTAACTTTCTTATGTTTTCTCTCATATTTTCTTTTTGTCTTTTTACTCTACTTTATAGAAAAGTATAACGGCTTTATCTTCCAACACATCTTTTGAGTTCTTTAAATTTCTGCTTTCACACTGATTCATAAGAGCTCTGATGTTTGTTTCCTGAATTTTAAAAAATGTTATTTCTTTTTTCATACATCCAAAATTCTGCTTTTATCCTCTGGAAATACTGATCATAGTTATTTTGATGTTTCCAGAGTCGCTGTTTAGTCTAAGCTTTATTATTATTTTTTTCATTTTATTGTTTGGATCTTGATGTTTAAGTTAGAAAATTTCCCTGGATGTCTGATAATCCTATGTTGTCATTAACTTAATCTGGAGCTGATAATGAATGAATGGGGCTTGTTTAGTGTGACCTACACTCTAAGGTGCCTGGAAAACCTCTGATGGGACAATCTCTTTCCTCCTGGCTCAGTCACATTCCCATTGAAATCACTCGAGTTCTCTGTGTAGAGGATGAAGGCATAAAGGCACCATTCTCTGATCCCAGTTGGGGTGGGAGGGTGTCATTTCAGCATCTGCTAAGCATATGTTCAGATAATCTTGCCATTTTTAGTACAGTATCCCAACCCAGGCAGGCTTGATGTCCTTCAGCCCAGACACTCTCCATTTTACCCTCATTAGGGGACTAACCTTTAGCCTTCCTTTTGGGTAAGGAAGCGGGCGACCACCTGGTTCTGCAGAGTTGGGTTTTTCAATAGTACGTAAAAACTTTTTGACAATTCACCTTATTATAGCCTCTTTTCACCAACTGCCCCCAATCCATAGATACCAGGTGCTGCCAATTCCTGAGCGTTTAGGGGATTCTTTAGCATCTATTAGTTCTTGACTCTCCCCAGTAGCAAATTTAAATTCAGTTTCTGGTATCCTAAGTCATTGATCACTCTATATCTTTCATTCCAGCTTCTCCCACTGTTTTCACTGTAGTCCTCTTTCAGTTTTCCCTATCTTCATAACTTTATCACATTTCAAATATTCCTTACTGTCATTTAATGGAGTTTAAGAAGGGAAAAATGTAGACATATGTGCTTAATCTGTCATCTTTACCTAGAAGTTCAAGTCCTCATCTTTTCCAGATCTTCTAAAATTAGTCAAATTACAAGGAGATCAGCCAAGCACAGTGCAAGACCATGGGTAAACCAATTTGGAGCCCCTCACACCAGCTGCCTCCTCTGGGGTCAGTGAGAAGAGTTACAAATGATACCATCACTTTCCAAAGCCTCTCATTGAGTTCCAGCTTCTGCAGACAAAGTCACTTTTCTCACCTGTGTAGGACATGGCACAGCTGTGCATAGCAGGGAGAAACAAGGTCCCTGGGGAGGCCGCAGAAACTCAGAGCTTTTATGCAAAAGCCCAGGGCCAGCACTGAGGCTTCCCAAGAGAAAGAGATCGTCCGCCATGCACAGTACTGATTTCAAAGTATGGGAAAAAAGAGAGTAGAATCCTCCACACCCTCAACTCACTAGTATAATAATTCCACTGTATTCCTTCTGACTTGAGACAAGAAGAACAGAATGTTCCAGCTTCCCCAGGCATACAGGAGCACAGAAGCTCAGGCCAGCCACCAGCCATGTCTCTAAGCAGTAGTGTATGAGTACAGGATGGGAGTTCTAGGTGCCCCTTGTAGAGAACATAAAATAAATAGGAAGAAAAGTGTTCTGCTTTTTTTCCCCATGTACTACCTCTTCTAAACCATGTCAGGGACAAAATTCTCTCCCTACTACAGACTGCTCCGGATACCCTAGCCCATGATGCCCCTGCCCCAGGCATCCTGCCAGCAGCCCGGTTACCTGTGGATGATGTGGTACCTCTGAAGATACTCCAGGGCCAGCGCCAGCTCACAGATGTAGAGTTTCACAGTCCCCTCTGTGAAATGCACATTCTGCTGCAGATGGTAGCGCAGGTCTCCCCCCAGGAGCAGGTCCACTACCATGAACATGTCCTCCTCATCCTGGAAGGAGTACCTAGGAGTACAGAGGGACAGAGAAGGTTAGGGGTGGAGGCACCTTCAGCATCCTCAAGACCGATGCCCCCATTTTACAGAAGAGCAAACTGAGGCTCAGAGAGAGGCACTGAGTCGCTTGAGTCATTGTGCTATGGGAGTGAAGGGGCAGGGGCAAAGGCTTTCAGTCCTCAGGCTGCCTCCACACTTGTTAGGGTATCCTCATTTCTTGCATAGCAAAGGCAAGCAGGAATACCCAGCATTAGTTCCCAGGCTCTGGCAGACAGATGACAGTTTAACTACTACTGGACTCCAGCGTGTCTCTTCATCTGTTTTTAGCATGTGCTTTAATTAGATGGCGTCAGTGTTTGTAGAGGTTCGTCTCCAAAGACACACTTTCCTCCCAAACGCTCCTTCCACTCCCCGCACACGCATGCTACTCTCCACATGGAGCTTCTTTCTGCAACTCTTGAATGCAGTGGTGTTCTGGAACTTCGAAGTCTAGGCCTTAAGGGACCTGGCAGTTTCTAATTCTTGCCTCTTGGAACCAGCCAGATCCCAAGCCACATGGAGAGGCCATAAGAAGGAAAACCAAAGCCCCAGGTGAGTTCCCAGCAACAGTCAGCACCACTGCCAGCCATGCGAGTGAGCCACCTTGGGCATTTTGATATTCCCCTGCAGCCCCAGATATCACATGGAGCAGAAGAACGGCCCAGCTTAGCCCCGTTCCCCATAGAACATGAGATGATAAAATGGTAGTGTTTTTACACCATTAAGTTTTAGGGTGGTATTTTGTTTTGTTTTGTTTTTGAAATAGTAGAAAATTGATAGAGCACTGAATTCATTTAAAACATGTATTTGGGCTTCCTAAGGACTGAAGAGCCAACGTCCAGAATCTGAGACTGTTGTTAAACAATTGTAGAATAGCATCACATCACAAAATGTTATCAAGTTCCTTGTAGATTCATGAAATATAATAATGGAATCATGTAATATAATCAGGGTACTGCAGAAGGTAATCGTGGCAGCTTAGACCTGTGTGTTAGCTCCTCAGATATTAGACGGAATCAGCCAGGTCCTTCCCCTCACTTAACAGAACAGGAAACTGAGGCCCAGAGGGAAGAAGGGACTTGGTGAGTCACTGTAAGTGTGGGGACAAGAACCCAAATCCCCTAGCTGTCACTTGCTGCAGTGCCCTGATGACCATACACTGTTGGGACGTTGCTGTAATGTACCCACATTGTGTTCCAGTATCCTGGGTGTGCAGCCGAGGGGAGGGAGCCGGATGCACGATTTGGTCTTGGGACAGGCAACAGAACCACACGCTTATAGGATGAGGAATTCCAGGATTGGAAGGACCTCAAATCCCCTCCAGATCCTATTACAGAGACTGGAGTGCAGGAGAGAGGAGATGGCTAGACAGAAGTCGTATCCTCTTTGTGTATCTTACCATTGTTTATAATTGTTCAGAATTAAGGCAAGGAATGGGGCTGTTTATTGTGTCCTCAGAATTTAGCAGATGCTTACGGAGCACCTACTGTGTGACAGGCATCAGGCCGTGTGCTGGGGACACTGGGACAAAGAAGCTGTCCTCACCCTAGAGAAGTGCACAGTGCTCTGAGAAGGGCTAGGCTGACAGTCACAGACAGTGCAGGAGCTGGCATTCTGGAAGTCTTTCCAGGGTGCAGGGGAGTGTGAGAAGAGAGGAAGCCAGTGCTCCAGCAGTTGAAGGTGGGTGGGAGGAAATGAGAAAGTCTTTGCCCATGAGGGGTTTACTGGGTCAAGAAAACACAGGCTGTGTGACTCAAACAGAGAGAGGGACAGCATGACCTATGGCAGGTGGCTGGATCATGGCCTAGTACCCACAACCTGCACAAACAGTGGCCACCTTTGGGAGTCGCCGTGGTGACATGGATAGACAGGAGTGGAGTAAGATACAGTCCCTGCTCTTCATGGAATTACAGACAGGAACAAACCTCATGGGATGGAATGAAGCTCCTCCTATCAGAAACTCACGGGAAGTGCTGCGAGGGTGGAGGGGCAGGGCTGAAGCTGCCGTCTATCTCCCAGGCTGTTCTGTGCTGAGAGGACCTTCTGCCTTTCTAGGCAGAGGCACCCGGAGTACTCAGGGGCAGCCCAAAGCCTTACTGCTGCCCAGATGTTCCCAATATTCCTGTAATAGTTTGAAGGCACTATTTCTAGAAGTTTCAGTGAGAATATTTTTGTTTGATCAGAAAGCTTTTATTATTGTTGATATTATTAATTATTATTCTCACTCTTCGCTCTGTCTCCCAGGCTGGAGTGCAGTGGCAGGATCACGGTTGACCGCAGCCTTGGACTCCTGGGGTCAGGCCATCTTCCTACCTCAGCTTCCTTCCCAGTAGCTGGGACCACAGGCAACACCACCACTTTTTTTTTTTTTTTTTTTTTTTTGAGGCAATCATACTCTGCCACCTAGGCTGAAGTGCAATGGTGTAATCTTAGGTCACTACAAATTCCACCTCCCAGGTTCAAGCAATTCTTGTGCCTCAGCCTTCTGAGTAGCTGGGACTACAGGTGCGTGCTACCATGCGTATTAAAAAAAAATCTTTTTTCTTTGTATTTTTAGTAGGAATAGGGTTCATCATATTGGCCAGGCTGGTCTTAAACTCCTAGCCTCAAGTGATCTGCCTACCTTGGCCTCTCAAAGTGCTAGGATTACAGGCATGAGTCACTGTGCCCGGACAAACCACTGCTCTTAGCTAAATTTTTTATATTTTGTAGAGATTTAGTCTTGCTATGTTGCCAAGGCTGGTTTTGAACTTCTGGGCTCAAGCAATCCTCCCGCCTTGGTCTCCTAAAGTGCTGGGATTACAGACATGAGCTACCACACCCAGCTTATTTTTAAAATTATGTTAAATTATATTTTTATTATATTTTATTTTATTATGAAAGGATTTAAAAAACAGAAAACCCTTCTCTAATTTCTGTTCTGTTCCATTGATCTATTTGCCTGTCACTGGGCCAACATCCTATATTCACTCAACAAACACTGTCATTCACTCAACAGACACTGTTCCGCAGGGAGGGAACGGGTGTAGCAGGACAGGCCCTTCCTTCATGGGGCTTAGATGCTCATGGAGGAAACAGACGATCACCCAGGTGAGGGATAAGTTCAGAGGTGACAAGTGCTATGGAGAAATGAAGTGAAGCCACGAGGAGGGGACTGGACGGAGAGAGTGGGGCTCATTCAGGAAGGGCTGGGGAGGCCCTGAGAGCAGAGGCCACTTGAGCTGAGCCAGCCATTGGAAGACAGGGATGGGGCAGGCAGTGTGGAGAGAACATTGCAGGCAGAAGAACAGCAAGTGCAAAGGCTCTAAGACAGAAAAAAGCCAGAAGGGTTTGGTGAGAGAGAGCGAACCAGCATGGCCAGGGCAGAGTTTGCAACAAGCAAAGCTGAGATGGGGCCTCACAGCCGAGGGAGTGACCTGGATTCAATTTCCAGATGAATGTGAAGTCATCCATGGGTTTCGGCTGGGGAGTGACCTGGCCAACTTCCTCTTACAAAGATGTCTTTGGATATAGGGGAGAGAATGGATATGAGAAGGACACCGGGAGCAAAGCCAGCAGGATTCCCTATATGTGGGTGCGGGAGGTACCATGACATCCCTTGGTGCTGTGTGTCTGGGACCCTGCAGGGCTCTTGGGGACAGGCCCTCCCATCCCCTCATTTTCATGTCTTAGCCAGAGCCCTTCCAGGGATAGTGACCTGCACCAGGACCAGGGGTAGTGACGTGGACCTCCCAGGGGTAGTGACCTGGATCTTCCTGTTTCAGTCTCACTTTAGGACTGGGGTGGCTGCCTGCTTAGGCAGGACAGAGGTGGGCTGGGAGGCTTGGTGGGTGGTCCAGGGCCCTCTGGAGGGCACCAGCTGAATGATATTTTTTGTTTTTGAGATCAAGTCTTGTTTTGTTGCTCAGGCTGGAGTGCAATGGCATAGTCTCGGCTCACTGCAACCTCCACCCCTCCTCCCTCCGGGGTTCAAGCGATTCTCCTGTCTCAGCCTCCTGAGTGTCTGGGATTAGAAGTACCCACCACCGAGGAGAGAGATCCAAGATGGCCGATTAACAACAGCTCAGGATTGTAGCTCCCAGTGAAAGCGCAGAGAGCGAGTGGACGCCGCACTTTCAGACGAATTTTTGTTGCCCACAGACTAGGAGATTCCCGGCGGAGGAACCACACAGGTCGCCAGCGCGACTTTTTTGGCCGGCGCGGCTATTTCGCCGGCGCCCCAGCACGGCGCTTCTCGGCGCGGAGTATACAGGACGACTCCGGCTCGGCTGGTCCCGTCCCCACAAGGAGAACAGCAATTGGAAGC
>CAUYLG010039567.1:0-78772 GCA_963573385.1 Cacajao melanocephalus
GAGTTCAGCCACCGAGACCCTGTGTATGGCACCATCTGGTTGCAGTCAAAGACGGGCACCGAGTGCTTCTCAGCATCCACAGATGGGCAGGTACCCACCGGCCAGACATTGGGGAGGCAAGGGAAGGGGGAGATAGTAACAGTTGCCTGGTTCCCCATCAGAATCCCTGGGGACATTTCCTTTAACACATTTTATTTTATTATTTTCTTTTGTTTTGAGATGACTTGCCCACGCTGGAGTGCAATGGTGTAGTCTTGGCTCACTGCAATCTCCGCCTCACGGGTTCAAGTAATTCTTCTGCCTCAGCCTCCCAAGTAGCTGCAATTACAGGCACCCACGACCACACCTGGCTAATTTTTTTGTTTTTAGTGGAGATGGGGTTTCGCCATATTGGCCAGGTGGTCTCGAACTCCTGACCTCAGGTGATCCACCTGCCTCAGCCTCCCAAAATGCTGGGATTACAGGAGTCAGGCGTGAGCGCCTGGGCTAACACTTTATTTTAAAATCGAATAGTGGTAATACATGCCCAGGGAACAGAATCTAATAGGTACAAAAAGGAAAATGCCTTCCTCCTACCTCCTTCCGCACCTCCTCCCCTCCCTGCAGGCATCCATCTCTTATGTCTGCCTTCACAGCTAGTCTCTGCATATTCAGGGAAACACATCTCTCTTCTTCACTTTCTTTTGGTACACTTTGCACACTGTTCTGTACTTGATGTTTTTCATCTTGTGTACCTTGGAGACAGTTTCATGTTTCGTAAACTGCTGCCCCATGCCTGTTAATCATGGCATCATGTGGGTGCACCATTATTTATATATGGATTCTAATAGTTTGTTGCTACTCCCCAAAATGTACCAAAGAGCGTCTTTATACACAGATTATTACACACGTGTGGGGATAATCTACAGCAGACATTGCTGGTGGCGGGACTTCTAGGTCAGGAAACACAGGTGTTTTTAACATTGCTGGACATCGCCTTATGGCGGGAAGTCTCGGCGTGTACAGATTCTTGGCCTTTCGCCTGGTTTTGGTTCAGTGGGTCAGGGGCGAGGCCTCCGCATCTGGACTTTATGAAGCTTGCCGGTGACTCCGAGGATCAGCCAGGTGTGAGGACTGTGGATAGAGCAGCAATCCTCAAAGTGTATTTGCTCCCATGGATTGCTGGGAGCCCCATCCTTTATGGCCCAGTTGCTGGCCCCAGGAAGGTGGGGCGGGGGTGGGGAAGGCAGAAGCGGTGGGGGTGAGGAATGCAGGGCCTGGAGGTCTCACAGTCACCCCTCCTCCCACCAGGTCATGTGGTGGGACATCCGAAAGATAAGTGAGCCCACTGAGGTTGTGATCATGGACATCACCAGAAAGGAGCAGTTGGAAAATGCCTTGGGGGCCAGCTCCCTGGAGTTCGAATCTACTTTGGTGAGTGTCTCTTGCTGTCCCTTCCCCGACTTCCATTGCCGGGGCAGCCAGGGCTGAAGACAGGCCTTGGCTAGGATACCAGGAGCTCACGGAACCCAGCACCAGCCCAGAGAGTTCAACCTCACTGCAGCCGTCCTAGACGTGTGTGGCCTTTACAACAACTTTCCAGCAGGGGGCAGCAGAGCTTCTTGAAGAGGGACACCATAGTCATCATCACACCAAGCCATCTTTTGGCCAATAGCCCAGCTTAAGACAGAGGACAATGTTTTGACAGGACAATTCCAGAAAAGCCCTGTTTCATGGGGAAGGTCACGCCCAGGACTAACATCATGAGGCCTAGTCTGCAACCCAGGTCCTGGCCCTACCTGGCATGGGGGCCCTAGGCTGGTCATCTGCCCTCCTCCTGGGGAAAGAAGAGGTATTGGAGAGGAAAATGAGGTCAGAGCAGGCTCCTTGGAAAACCAGAGCACAGGCATGGTCTCAGTGTTCAGTGACTAAGAAAGAATGACAAAGAAATGTCGAAGTTTGGCCAAGCACGGTCGCTGTCACCTGTAATCCCAGCACTTTGGGAGGCCGAGAATTCAAGACCTGCCTGGGTACATAGTAAACCCCCCCAATCTTTACCAAAAAAGAAAGGGAGGGAGAAAGAGAGAGAGAAAAAGGAAAGAAGAAGGAAGGAAGGAAGGAAGGAAGGAAGGAAAATATCAGTGTGAGGCCAGGCATGGTGGCTCATACCTGTAATTCCAGCACTTTGGGAGGCTGTGGTGGGAGGATCTCTTGCATCCAGGACTTCAAGACCAGCCTGGGCAACATAGCAAGATGCTGTCCCTACGTAAGAAAAGAAAAAAAAATGAAATATCAAAGTCTGAGTGTAATGCAAATGTGTTAGAGGAGGGAAGCTTCTAGAAGCAGCAAAGGAAGACTTCCTCTCTAAAACAAGAAGTCAGCTTTCCCTTGTTGTTGGCTTTTGGCTTGGGCTGAGCCTTGGTTTTTGTCTTAGTGCAGCCCAGGCCTGGTTCCCCCTTGCGGGTGTCACTTGTTTGCTTCTGGGTCATGTGCTACCATTCCTGGGGCTTTGGGAGGCTCTGGCCTTGAACCTACCTGGGCAACCCCAGCCCAAGGCTGAGAGATGAATGCTGGTGGGATGAGGAGACAATTCAACCCACCCCCTCCCCAGAGGACAAGGCACTGGGCATGGAGGTTGGGGTGGCGAGGGCTCAGGAAAACGTTCTGTAGGGGCTGGTTCATCGCCTGCAGAGGACATCCTGTGACCGGGTTTTTGGGGTGCCGGGGAGGCACAGCTCCCCTGAGAGAATGTTGTAAGTTCTTGGTCTCCCGCTCTCTCAAGAATGAAAGAGGGGACCACGGCAGGTGCGCTTGTAAAGTAAATACCAGACTCAAAAAGTGTTTGCAGAAAGTGATTTATTTAGGTAGAGAGAGAAACAGGAGAAGAGAGAAAGAAACAGCTAGCTCTCACACTGAGCGAGAAGGGTTCCCAGAAGGGGGAAAACCA
Organism: Cacajao melanocephalus; assembly: GCA_963573385.1. Classification (NCBI taxonomy): domain Eukaryota; kingdom Metazoa; phylum Chordata; class Mammalia; order Primates; family Pitheciidae; genus Cacajao; species Cacajao melanocephalus. The sequence goes on from CAUYLG010039567.1 coordinate 2,927, forward strand.
GAGAAGGAAAGCTTCTCTCACACTGAGCAAGAGAATCCAGAAAGATGGAATCCGGGAGAGGAAAGTAGCTTTCACACTGAGTGGAAGGGAATAGAGAGAGATGGAGTTTAGGAGGGGAAGGCAGGCTTCCACGAGAGAGTGTGGAAGGGGACTCCAGAGGGAAAATGCAGGAGGGAGAAAGACGGCTTCCACGAAGGCAGTGTTTGTGGAAGGGGACCCAAACGTGGAGCCTGAAGGGGTGTGGAAGAAGGGGACTTTTGTCCTGGCCACCTTCTCCAAGGCCCCTGGCCAATGAAAGGAGTTCCTTAGAACTTCCGCTGGAGTGATTGACTTTTGAACCTTTCCTGCACGTTTGGAAATTAAAACAGAGACTGTTAAATCTCCCGGATGGAGAGGCATGGGGGTGGGTGCACATGGCGCTGGGAAGTTTTTGCCCTTAAAACTACGCCCCCTTGGAGACCTGGAAAGAGAGCACATTCCCTCAATCTGAGCCTATTGACAAAGGCCCTCCCTTCAGCACGCTCATCCCCTACCTCACTCAGCTGCTTTTTCCATTTGGAATGCTGGGGACACAGCACCATGGTAGGCTCAGGCCCTGCTGGTGGAGGTTGTCTGATCTAGCCTCGAAGTTCAGCCATGGAACAGTGAACGAGGCGGGGCATTGCATGATCGAGGGGGTTGTGCTCAGAGGGAGCACTGGATCAGGAGTCAGGAGACCGGCCTTGTGTATTTAGTCCGCAGTGAAGGGGGCAGCTATTAGAGGTCAGTTTGTGGGCGATGGGCCCACATAAGACAAGCTTGCACCCCTCAAAGAGCTCACCAACCAGCAGTAGAGGGACAAATCACATCATCACCTGCCAGGCGGCTTCCTGAGTGCTTGTCGGCCACCTGCTCTGAGTTCTCAGGGGTGCCAGCCTGGACAATGCTGACAGATGTCACTGTCGGCTAGGCACAGGGGCTTACGCCTGTAATCCCAGTACTTTCGGAGGCCGAGGTGGGTGGATCACCTGAGGTCAGGAGTTGGAGACCAGCCTGGCCAACATGGTGAAACCCCGTCTCTACTAAAAATACAAAAAAATTAGCCAGGCGTGGTGGTGCACACCTGTAATCCCAGATACTTGGGAGGCTGAGGCAGGAGAATTGCTTGAACCCAGGAGGCGGAGGTCGCAGTGAGCCGAGATCGCACCACTGCACTTCAGCCCAGGCGACCGTGTGAGACTCTGTCTCAAAAAATAGAAAAAGAAAAAAGACAAATGTCACCATCATGCCAGGGCAAGCTCAGCCCATCTTATGAGTGACCTCAGTGGGTCACACTGCATCCCCTCCCTGGGCTTTGTTTACTCTCCCTATAAACAAACATCAGAGTCTTGATGGCCAAATGCATCGTGGTCACAGTGATGCGCTGTGAAGGGAGCTAGTGACGACCCTCCAGGGCCTGGAGGTGCCAGGATGGGCTTGACTAAGCACAGGCTCCTGGAGCAGCTTCCAAAAACAAGGTGGGGTCTGAGGAGCCCGGGAAGAGTGGGGACAGCTCTCCCGGTGGGGCCACAGCCCGAGCAGAGGCTTGATCTGAGGGCCTTTCTGGCACCTGCAGACCCCACCCCAGCAGGCACCTGGCCATGCCTGCTAAGCGCAGAGCTGATGGTTCACGGAGCCTTCCCCTCCTGTGTCGCTCTTTCCGCAGCCCACCAAGTTCATGGTGGGCACCGAGCAGGGCATCATCATCTCCTGCAACCGCAAGGCCAAGACGCCAGCTGAGAAGATTGTGTGCACCTTCTCGGGCCATCACGGTCCCATCTATGCCCTCCAGAGGAACCCCTTCTACCCAAAGAACTTCCTAACGGTGGGCGACTGGACAGCCCGCATCTGGTCTGAAGACAGCCGGGAGTCATCCATCATGTGGACCAAGTAAGAGGGGATGCTGGGGACGGGAGGGCCTGCACACGGAGAGGAGGGGACGGAGTGGGCCCAGCTGGGCCCCGAAGGGTCCTGAGCCTCCATATGTCCATCTGTAAAATGGAGAAAAAACAGCCTCCACAAACACCCAAGCTTGTGTTAGCAAGTGACTTGCTGCAGCCAATCTGGAAAGGGATAGGCTTCGAACCACTCCATTGCTAAAAATAACGGCCACTGTTTTAATAAAACAGGCTTACGTTTCTTTCCTTTTTTTCTTTTTTTGAGACAGATTCTTGCTCTTGGCCCCAGGCTCAGTGCAGTGGCATGATCTCGGCTCACCGCAGCCTCCGCCTCCCAGGTTCAAGCAATTCTCCTGCCTCAGCCTCCCCAGTAGCTGGGACTACAGGCACCTGCTACCACACCCAGCTAATTTCTGTATTTTTGGTAGAGTCAGGGTTTCGCCATGTTGGCCAGGCTGGTCTCGAACTCCTGACCTCAGGTGATCTGCCAATCTCAGCCTCCCAAATTCATGGGATTACAGGCGTGAGCCACTGCTCCCTTTCTTTAGTCTTGATCATTTCTCCCACTGTGGCCTGGCTGTCAACACACTCAGTTGCAAAGGTGACCGGGATATGTAGTCTCTGCCTTCCACACCAGGGGCCCAGCTACAACTATATCGCAATGAAGGAAGGGAGAAGAGGTTTTGGTGAAGATCTGAAGGTTCCACTGTGTGCGCACATATGTGTGTCTCTTTTTAAAAAACTTCCCATCTTCACTGAAGAAACTCTTGAAAATCCAGATGAAACCAAGCAGGAAGTGACACTCTCCTTATCTCAGGATTAGCAGCTTTTCAAGGCGTGTCCTTCCTCTGACTCCCATCCTTGAGTCCCAGGGGTAGAACCCGGTCCGCTAGCGTGTGCCTGCCACCTGGAGTAACAGAGAAGTGCCAGCGGCCAGCCCACGGGAAGGATGGTGCCCAGAGCCCTTGATTTAGCTTGAGACAGGGTCTCACTCTGTTGGCCAGGCTGGAGTGCAGTGGCACAAACATGGCTCACTGCAGCCTCGACCTCCTGGGCTCAAGCGATCCTCCCATCTCAGCCTCCTAAGGAGCTAGGACCACAGGTGGTCACCAGCTAATTTTTTAAAAAATTTTTGTAGAAACAGAGTCTTGCCACGTTGCCCAGGCTGGTCTCAAAATCCTGGCTTCAAGCCATCCTCCCATCTTGGGCTCCCAAAGTGCTGGGATTACAGACATGAGCCACTGCCCATGACCAGCCCAGAACCCTTTAAAGATCAGACTGTTTGACACCTGAGGTCAGGAGTTTGAGACCAGCCTGGCCAACATGGTGAAATCCCATCTCTACTAAAAATAAAAAAAATTAGCCAGGCGTGGTGGCGGGCGCCTGTAATCCCACTTACTTGGGAGGCTGAGACAAGAGAATCACTTGAACCCAGAAGGCAGAGGTTGCAGTGAGCCAAGATCGCCCTATTGCACTCCAGTCTGGGTGACAGAGATTCTATCTCAAAAAAAAAAAAAAAGAAAAGGTAAAGGGGCAGCCTGTGAGCCGTCGGTAGGTGAGGTCAGCACAGCTAGAAGTCAGACACAGGAAGAACTTCCTGCCTCACAAGACTCCTGAGACCCTGGAGCCCAGAAGGGACCGAGTGAGCCGTGCTGTGGCCCAGAAGCCTCTCTGTCCCTCCAGCCATCATGTGGGCTACCTCCCACAGGTACCACATGGCTTACCTTACTGATGCTGCCTGGAGCCCCGTGAGGCCGGCCGTTTTCTTTACCACCAAGATGGATGGGACCCTGGACATCTGGGACTTCGTGTTCAAGCAGTGTGACCCTGCCCTCAGCCTGAAGGTCATCCTCACGTCCCTTCCTGTGCATCTGGGTCCTCTGGGAGCCAGGCCTCGGCATGGGTGTGGGTGTGGGGTGCTGTGGGCACGTGTGCAGTGTATAACCAGGTGTGTTTGGGCCTCTGCGGGGGAGCTGCGTGCAGGCTGCAGCGATTGTTTGGAGCGTGTGCTCCGTAAGTGCCGGGCACCTGGGGAGAACCCCCCCAGCATGTCCCATCCTGACCTGGCTGGTCAGAAAAATAGATGTCCCCTCCCCCTCACCCCCTACGACATGGGTGCAGGTTTTGGAGGAGTCAGTGGTGTCCTGAAGTGGGGTCCATAAATAGGGGTTGGTGTGTCAAAGGTTAAGGGATCTGGGGGACTCGGCACCCTTGTGGTTCAACAGAACCACCTGGGGAAATTTAAAAAGACATGAAAGCAGGTACCTGGCATCTCCTGCCCACAAGCAGAGCCCCCAGGGGTTGGCTGCTGGCGCGTCCCCTTCAGGTCAAGGTGGCCAGAGCTGAGCCCCGCTGGCTGGGGCCATGGAAGGGTGGGGGCGTGGGGACCCACAGGGTGACTGTGAGACGGAACTGAAGGGGTGGGGCGGGAGATGAGGCAGGGAAGCCAGGGGTCTTAACGGCCAGTCTCTGAGTTTGAACTTCATCCTGTGGGGCAGAGGCGTCTCCGAGGGTGTCTGAACAGGGCCAAGTGGCGGAGCTTCCCCAGGGCCAGTTAATCACACACACGTAACTTTGCTCCTGTCTCGTCTGCCTGGGTCTGCCTGGCCCCTTCTGCAGGTGTGTGACGAGGCCCTCTTCTGCCTCCGGGTGCAGGACAATGGGTGTCTCATCGCCTGCGGCTCCCAGCTGGGGACGACCACTCTGCTGGAGGTCTCCAGTGGGCTCTCCACCCTCCAAAGGAATGAGAGGAACACAGCATCCTCTGTAAGTGCCGGGCACGTGGGGAGAACCCCTCCAGCACGTCCCGACCTGGCCCCACTGCAAAGCAGGCTAGTCAGAAAAATCAGTGTCCCCTCCCCCCAATCCCTAGGACATGGGTGCACATTTTGGGGGAGGCGGTGTCCCAAAGTGGGCTCCATAAATAGGTGTTGGTGTGTCAATGTGCCCTTGCTCAAATGCTGTGGAGCTAAGTGGCCTTCAGTAAGTCACTTCACTCTCTAGGATTCAGAGTTTTAGCCGTAAATCAAAGAGGTTTGACTTGGTCAGTTTGTCTAGTTTCAAATAACACTTTTTGTTTTTTTTTTTTTGCAGAACCTTTCCAATCAAGGCTTAGTATTTTATTGTATTATATTGTATTTTAATTTAATTTAATTTTTAAAAATTTATTCATTTATTTTTGAGACAGAGTCTCACTGTGTTGCCCGGGCTGGAGTCTAATGGCGTGATCTCGGCTCACTGCAATCTCTGTCTCCCAGGTTCAAGTGATTCTCCTGCCTCAGTCTCCTGAGTAGCTGGGATTATAGGTGCACACCACCATGCCCAGCTAATTTTTGTATTTTTAGTAGAGACGTGGTCTCGTCATGTTGGCCAGGCTGGTCTTGAACTCCTGGCCTCGAGATGATCTGCCCACCTTGGCCTCTGAAAGTGCTGGGATTACAGGTGTGAGCCATCGCTCCTGGCCTAATTATTTTATTTTATTTATTCTTATTGTATCTATTTTATTTTATTTTGAGACTGAATTTTGCTTGGTTGCCCAGGCTGGAGTGCAGTGGCACAATCATGGCCCATTGCAGCCTCCACCTCCCAGGCTGAATCGGTCCTCCCACCTCAGCCTCTCGAATAGCTGGGATCACAGGCATGCACCACCATTCCTGGCTCATTTTTAAATTTTTGTAGAGACAGGCTCTCCCTGTGTTTTCCAGGCTGGTCTGAAACTCCAGGGCTCAAGCAGTCCTCCCACCTCAGCCTCCCAAAGTGCTGGGATTATAGGCATGAGCCACCGCATCTGTCCTGAAGGCTTAGAATGCCAACAGAGAAGACAGATGGAAGGGGGACTTGAAGAGGGGAACTGAGATCCATTCCTACATTCCTTCCCAGTGGGCAGCCCTGCAGACAACTCCCCAGAACCATGGGGAACACTGTGAAACTGAAAACCCCTAGTGCTGAGGCCGGGAGAGCCTCCTGGCTCTGCCTGAGACTGGGATCTTGTCATTGAGCTGGTCCTTGTTGGGCCAAGGGCCACCATATTTCATAGCTCCAAAGGGCGCTCTTCCCTCTGTGGTCAGGGAACTCGGCGCTGCTTGGCATCAGCGTCCCTGCTGCAGCCTTCCAGCCCCAACATTCAGCCTTCCTTCCTTGACACCAGTCCTGGGTACAGACCTCTACAGGGACTGTGTGGAGACAGGGAAGTTCTGCAGGAGCCCCGACTGGCCTCTGCCCTGGAGTCACCTGCCGTCCTGCCCTCTCCCCACCAGGCTCTCTCTGTCCCTGTATGCCCAGATGTTTGAGCGTGAGACCCGGCGAGAGAAGATCCTGGAGGCCAGGCACCGAGAGATGCGGCTGAAAGAGAAGGGCAAGGCGGAGGGCAGGGATGAGGAGCAGAGGGATGAGGAGCTGGCCACAGACCTGGAGGCGCTGGTCAGCAAAGCTGAGGACGAGTTTTTCGACATCATCTTCGCAGAGCTGAAGAAACAGGAGGCAGACGCCATCAAGCCAAAGCCAATGCCTGTAGGGTTCTGGATGGAGGTTGGGTGGGTTGGGGACTGGGTGGGAGCCGTGGCCCTTGGGTTCTACTTCTGTTTACTGACTTCCTGGGTGACCTCGAGCGGGTAGCCTTACCCACTGGACCTTAAGTTTTTCACCTGGCAAGTGGGAAGAATTATTCCCTTCCTTCCAAAGAATCCTAAGTCTCCAAACAGACTTCATGCTCCCTACAGGCAGGAGCCATACTCCATGCCTCCTGCTATCCTCACCTCCCCCCATAGAGAGTACATCTTGAACATGCGTGTTGAGTGACTAAACAAGGTCCTAGAGGTAAGTGAGCTGTCAGAGAGGAACGGGCCTTGAGGCCTCTGGAGGGAAGGACTATGACATTAGTGGTGTACATGTCATGGTGGCTTACTCAGGTCTGGTGTCAGGAGTGTGACCTGTGGTCAGCTCATCTGCCCATAGCCCTGACTCTACCACAGTTTCTAGCTGTATCACCTGAGCCGGTCACTTCACTTCTTTGTTCCTTAATTTCTTATCTGGAAAATGAGATGGAGCTATGAAGGTGGTGTCTGGTCTGGTCACCTTCCAGGCCCTCTTTTGTACCAGTGGACAGAGAAAGAAAACACGTCTTCTGTCTGGGTCACTTCCTTTAGGCTCCACAGATAAGAAGCCAAAATATGAAAGAGCCAAAGAGCAGCGTGGCAGGGAAAAGAAACAGCGAGTGCACGCCAGGATTGACCCTTGTGGGCAAGACTGGCTGCAGACCTGGGGAGTGGGGGCGCTGCAAAATGAAAATGTGGGGCCCTTGTTTAAAAAGTATGAAGAATTTTAAAACAATGACAATAGAGCGTTAGACCAAGTGTGGGGAGACAGAGCCCAGTGTGTCTGCACAGAGCAGCCACCCATGATGCCTGCTTGCAAAAAGAGCTGTATGGTAAGTTCTTGGTCCCCGATAGAGTGGACAGAGCGAAGGCTGGGGGTGAGCACACAGAGAAGGTAACTGGTTCCATCCTGTGACTCCTTCCGTCTTCTGCCTCCCCACTCCTGGGTCTAAGGAAAAGGTATGGCTTCTGCAGGTGAATTTTGCATTTGAGGGTACTTGGTTATGAGCTGTTTTCTTCCAACACTGGGTAATACAGGTGGGGCAGAGAGCTCCGTCCATTTCTGATGGAGGCAAGACTAGAATCCTGGATTCTGACCCCTAGCCCAGGGCTCCTCCCACCCACCATGCCTGGCCTATCCAGCCCTGCAGAAGGCAAAGATGCCACTGGCCACCTTTTACAACGCAATGGTGGCTGGCAGGCAGTGTGCTTGGTGACATACATTCCAAAATGTTCTCCTCACCATGGCTTGAATATTCTGCATGAAGAAGCTGAGCCTCGGAAGGGGTTTAGGTCCACAGAATTTGGTCCCGTCCTCCTCCCGCCTGCCACACACTTCCTGCCTCTCTCTCAGGAGAGGAGAAACCCTTGCCTCCTGGTATCCTTCCCTCCTCCATAGAGGGTACATCTTGAACATGCGTGTGGAAGATGGCCCAAAACGCTGCTGGTCACAAAGTACCACGTGGTACTGAAGCCGTTTCCATAGGCTGGGTCCTTACCCCACTGTTTCCAATCCTGGCCACAGCCCGGCAAAGTGTCCTGTCCTCTCTATGGGCGAAGGAGCCAAGGAGACTCAGAAGCCAGGCGTGGCAGAAGCCAGGCGTGTACCCGAGTCTGTCAGATGCCCGCAGCTGTGCCCACCTTCCGCACTGGCTGGGCCGTCACTGGCTGCAGAGCTGGCACCACGGGTTCCAGGGTGCTCATCGACCCAGGCTTCAGCCATCTGGCTATTTCGGGCCTTGTGGGGTTCACATCCCAGGGGAGTGGGGAAGGCCTGCCCCCACCAACACCAACACTCCTGTACTGTCTTTCCCCTGCAGCAGCAGCCGAGTTCAGAGGAAAACCAAGTGGTGCAGGAGGAAGAGGAAGCGACAGGGGAAAGAGGGGGTGACGAAGAGGAAGAAGACTTAGCCTAGAAGCCGGCCTTTGACTGTGGAGCTGCCCCTGTGTGCCTTCCCTTCCCACCTCTGGTATTGCCCTGCTCTCACAAGTGGGGAGCTGAGCACCCCCTTAAAGCAGCACTGGGTGGTGGGTGGGGAGCATCAGGCCCCGACTCCCCACCCCCTACACAGTGCTGGCCCCCACTGACTCACTGGGCACTGAGTCCCAAGCCACCCCTTGGAGGGAGGGAAAGGGCAGGGCTTGTCCAGGAGCTGGCTGCCCCCTCGTCTCAGCTGCCCTGAGCCCACCCCAAGGCCGAGGCTACCTTAGGGCCAGCCCTGGATGTTACCTGGGATTCAGCTTCTCACAGGTTCCCCAGCAATCATTTTCATTTGCAATCTTGCAAACCCTCAACCACACTTGCACGGCCATGGCACAGCCTCGGGAAGACCTTTGAGTGGGGGCGGGGCATTTCTCCTCCATGATCGACCCTCCTCGAAACTGACAAATAATCAGGAACAAAAAGTCTGTCCACTTTGAAAATGCTTCACCAGGCAGCTTCCCGGGCGTGGGTACACTTTGCCACGACAGAAGCCTCCGAATGCGTGGGAGGGGACAGGTGGGACGAGCTTGGCTGTTCTGCCGCACCTGAATGCTTTCTGTTATCCTAATTCTTGTAAAGTTAAATGAATCATAACAATGCCACCAGTTAGTATGTTTGATGCATCCACACCCGGATCCTTTCACATCATCTCCTATGATTCATTCATGACGTCCCCGGGACCCTGTGCTCCTACCATCTTTACCCAACACAGGAGGCTCCAGGAGTGGGACAGGGACTTGCCCAAGTCTCAGAACTCGTGATGGGGCAGAGCGGGGATGGGAGCCCAGGCAGCTCCTTCGTGACCCTGCACAGTCGTCAGCTCTGGGCCGGATGCTGTGCAGGCCTCTCGGGGACTCCAGGGTGGAAAGTGGGCTTCCCTGGGGGTGCCCTGGAACCACAGCTCACCAGAGCAGGGGTGACCATTGCCAGAGATGTAGGGAGGCCAAGAGGGCATCTCGGTGCCAGCCTTGCACTAGGAAGGAACAATGCCCTGACAGTCATCAGCCTGTGGATGGCAGCTGACCCTGGCAGGGACCCAAAGTGCCCTTGAAAAATGCCTGTGTTGGTCGGGTGCTGTGGCTCATGCCTGTAATCTGAGCACTTTGGGAGGCCAAGACAGGAGGATCACTTTAATGCAGGAGTCAAGGAGGATCACTTGAGACCAGCCTGGGCAGCATAGTGAGACCCTATCTCTAATTTAGCAAAAGAAAAAAAAATGCCTGTGTTAAAAATCTTTTTGGCCGGGTGCAGTGGCTCACGCCTGTAATCTCAGTACTTTGGGAGGCCAAGATGGGAGGATCACTTGAGCCCAGGAGTTTGAGACCAGCGTGGGCAATGTGGGGAAACCCCATCACAAAAATTAGCCTGGCATGGTGGCGCACACCTGTAATCCCAGCCACTTGGGAGGCTGAGGTGGGAGGATCACTTGAGCCCAGGAGCTGGAGACAACAGTGAGCCACGATCACACCACTGTACTCCAGCCTGGGCAACAGAGCAAGACCCTGTCTCGAAGATAAAATAAAATGTCCAGGCCTGGTGGCTCAAGCCTGAAATCCCAGCACTTTGGGAGGCCCAGGCAGGTAGATCACCTGAGGTTAGGAGTTCAAGACTAGCCTGGCCAAAATGGTAAAACCTTGTCTCTACTCAAATACAAAAGAAATTACCCAGGCATAGTGGTGTACCCCTATAGTCCCAGCTACTTGGGAGGCTGAAGCAGGTGAATCGCTTGAACATGGGAGGCAGTGGTTGCAGTGAGCAGAGATGGTGCCATTGCACTCCAGCCTGGGCGATAAGAGCAAAACTCCATCCCAAAATAAATAAATAAATAAATAAATAAATAAAATAAAATAATCTTCCTGAGGCGGGACCCAGGACCAGCTGGGCCTCACACCCAAAGAGAAAAATCAATGAGTTGTTGACTATAGCTAACCTTGATATAAACAATAATCTCAGGTTACGCTGAGTGCTTCATCTTCACAAACATCCCAGGAGTGATCTCGCCATCTTCAATCCCCGCTTTATGGACGTGGGATGCGAGACAGAGAGAGGGAGGAACTTGCTGAGTCTGACGGGAGTGGGCGGCAGAGCTGAGACTGCAGCCCAGAGTCCCAGCCCTACGGCTTGCGCCAGGCACACTGCACTCTGGGAACCTGTTAAGAAGCGTGGGCTGGGCCACTTCCGCTCCCTGCCATTCCAGCATCAGACCGAGGGGGGCATGAGGGGGCAGCAGACCCCTCACTGCACAGGGGCACACGGAGCCCCAGTGCTGTCTTAAGGAGCTCTCTACTCAGAGCAGCGATTCTCTGCGGGAGAAGATGTTGCCCCCAACAGGATCTCTGTCAATGTCTGGGGACAACTGGGGAGTGCTCCTGGCATGGAGTGGGCAGAGGCAGGGATCCCGCTCAGCATCCTGCACACAGGACTGCTCCCTGCAGTTTGGACAGTCCTGTCCAAATGAGTCACAGTGGAGAGCCCCAAGGTAGAGGAAAAATCTGCCCAAATGTAGTGCCCCAAGAGAAGGTGCAGGATCTGCAGCACTCACCTGAGCACACTGAAGGCCCCCGTGAGAGCCTGGCACTGTGAGCTGGAGGGCAGGGCGACCTTCTTTCACTCAACTGGAATCTTGGCCTTTGGCTTATGCCTGCAAAAGGAGGCCGCCTGCTGGAGTCAGCAGGTCCCTCGTGCATGCAGAGAGTGCCACTGGGCAGGCATAGCATTTGAGGAGTGGCCGTGGAAGCAGAGAGGAGAGCCCACGAGTGGCACCCGGCAAAGGGCGGCGCGAGCTCAGTGGGTGCGGTGCCAATCCTGCCGACCCCTACGATGACATTCACTGACCTCTCACGCCGGCTTCACCGGGAATCTGTTTTTATTCCCTTCCAAAGGTGAGGCAAATCAAACCATGATGCATCACTGGAGAGCCAGAGGCAGCTGGAAAAACCCACCCTGTGGGTGTGGAGTGTGGACTGGGGCCACACTGGAGCCAGTTTGGAGTTTTTTTGTTTTGTCTTCTTTTCTTTTTGAGATGGAGTCTTGCTCTGTCACCCAGGCTGGAGTGCAGTCATGCGATCTCAGCTCAATGCAACCTCTGCCTCCTGAATTCAAGCGATTCCCCTGCCTCAGCCTCCTGAGTAGCTGGGACTACAGGCATGCACCACCACACCCAGCTAATTTTTTGTATTTTAGTAGATATGGGGTTTCACCAAGTTGGCCAGGATGGTCTCGATCTCCTGACCTTGTGATCCACCCCCCTCAGCCTCCCAAAATTCTGGGATTCCAGGTGTGAGCCACTGCGCCCAGCCTGGAGCCAGTTTCGGAAGTGCGGAAGCAGTGGCCAGACCCAAATGTCCACAGCACAGTGACATCCCTCCTGGCCATGACATCCGGAAAAGGGGTTGCTTCTTTGGCCTCTAAGCTGACTTAATTAATGCACCGCCTAATGGAAGATGCTTCCACTGTGACCGCAACAGCCCATTGGGCTCTTGGGAGAATCCCTGTCCCCGTCCCCCACCATGTAGCCACTGGGGACTGTAGGACCCAGGGCAGGACTCTGAGGAGGCACCCCTTGCCCTTCATCAGTAACAAAACTAAGTGTTCCCTGGGTCCCAGAGGCCCCTGAGACGTTACTGGTGCCCAAACGGGAGGCAAAGGTGGCTGCTGGCCTGATGCAGTGGCCCACACATGTAACCTCAGCAATTTGGGAGGCCAAGGCAGGAGGATCCCTTGAGCCCAGGAGTTCAAGACCAGCCTGCGTAAACTAAGGAGACCCTATCTTTATCATATATATATATACACACACACACACATATATATATGATAAATATATATAAATTAATTGTTTTTCCTACAGAGTTTCCCTCTTGTTGCCCAGGCTACAGTGCAATGAATGGCATGATCTCAGCTGACTGTAACCTCCACCTCCTGGGTGCAAGTGATTCTCCTGCCTCAGCCTCCCAAGTAGCTGGGACTACAGGTGCCTTTCACCACACCCGGCTAATTTTGTATTATTAGTGGAGACAGAGTTTCACGATGTTAGCCAGGCTGGTCTCAAACTCCTGACCTCAAGTGATCCACCTGCCTAGGCCTCCCAAAGTGCTGTGATACAGGCGTGAGCTGCCATGCCTGGCCTATTTAAAAAAAAATTTTTTTTAAGTGACTACTGATGGCCTACCGGGGTCAGCATCCAGAGACCCCGGGCCAGCCCCACTGTGTGCTGAGGTCCTGGGGGCACCTGCTACGCTGTAGACAAAGGCAGCATCTTTGGGGTGTTTCCAGGCAGACGTCTGAACCTAGCTCCGGCGCTTGCTGTCAGGAAACGTTGCCTACACTCAGCTCTGTGCCAGGCACTGGCCACAGGTGGAAAATAAACCAGACTCAGGCCCTGCCTCCCAGAGCTTGTACACCAGTGGGAGACAGGGAAAGCCGATACACAGGCAGGCGCCTACAGAACGACAGTTGTGCAAAGTGCATGTTAAGGAAGAGTAAAGGGTGCCATGAGAGGGATAACAGGAGGAACTAACCTAAGACTCTAGAGGGGGAGGCGCTGGCCAGGAGGCCTCTGTGAGAAAGGGACAATGGAGCTGAGACCCTAAGAATGAGCATGAGGCAGAGATGTGTGTACACATGTGAGCGCATCTGTGTGCACGGGTGGTGACGGGCACATCGGTGTGGAAGGGCACTGTAGGCAGGGCAGCTGCCCACAGTGCCCGGAGGAGGGAAGGAGGTGGTGCTGCTCTGTTTGACCAACAGGAGTCATCAGTGTGGCTGGAGTGAGCAAGGAAGGGCTGGAGCCTGGAGCGAGCCAGGGACAGCAAGAGTCAGCTGGGGCAGGCCTTGAGGTCAAGGGTTTTGACCTTGCTCTTTGCAAAGATTGCTGAGGGGCAGGGGCGTGGGTTGATGAAGCCTTTGCTGGTGGAGGGAGGTCTGCAGAGAGGCATCCGGGGGCCAGTTGGGAGCATGCTGTGGTGTCAGGCAAGAGAGACATCAGCTTGGAGTGAGGCGATGGCCATGGAATTACTTACCTCTCTGCACCTCTGCTATCTATCTACCTTCAGGGATTGTTTGGGCAAGTAAATGAAATAACACAGGAGCCACTGGGTTCAGAATGAATGCTCAATAAACGTCTATCACCTCCCTCACTTAGAAGCATCTGACGGGGCCATCTGGGACAGCCTTCATGGCTGGTGGCAAATTCTAGGTTAGTACAAGGAGCTACTAGAATGATTTGTGAATTTGTTTCTTGGGGTCGTTTCAGCATCTACACCCCAAATTTGGAAGAGGATGCTGGGGCTTGAGAGAAAAGTCCTCAATCTATGCTTTTTTTTTTCCCCATTAAGTCTTTTCCATTTCACCTCCCATGTCATAGCTCTGGGAGCTAAGCCTGTGAGTAGCCATGCCCAGAGCATGAGGAGGTGGGAACTTTGCCCAGGTTGCCCTAGGGCTCTAGAGGGCCCATGGGCTTTAGAAAGTGCTCAGGGCTCATCAAAACCAGTGGCTTCCAACTGCAGGTGGGTTTCTGAGGAGGTAGAGAATGTCATACATCTCTGATTGAAAATACCAGGCGGGAGTGGTGGTTGACCCCTGTAATCCTAGTACTTTGGGAGGCTAAGGTGGGCGGATCACCTGAGGTCAGGAGTTCAAGACCAGCCTGGCCAACATGGAGAAACCCTGTCTCTACTAAAAATATGAAAATTAGCTGGGCACAATGGCACATGCCTGTAATCCCAGCTACTCAGGAGGCTAAGACAGGAGAATCACTTGAACCCGGGAGGCGGAGGTTGTAGTGAGCCGAGATCTCATCATTGCACTCCAGCCTGGGTGATAGAGTGAGACTCTGTCTCAAACAAAAAAAGAAAAGGAAAAAAGAAAATATCATTGCTACTTTGGAGGGCTGACTTCAGCCAAGTCAGTGAAGATTTCAATGAGCTCACAAAAGCCTGAGCCCAGGTAGGTTATTAACCCTCAGTGTACATGGCTTGACCACCAACAGCAGTTCCTCAACATCCTGAGCCTTAGGACCCTCACAGGTAAACAAGAGATTCTAGTGAAAATGAACCATGACAACACAGACTTGGTACTTAACGTGGCTACCGGCAGATTGCAGGTGCACAATAAACCTTTGTTTCCTGGGCTTAAGTTTATTTCAGGCTGTACGTCCCTATTTTTTTTTTTTTTTTTTTTTTTTTGACATGGTCTCATTCTGTTGCCCAGGCTGGAGTGCAGTGATACAATCACAGCTCACTTGCAGCCTCAACCTCCTGAGCTTAAGTGATCCTCCCACCCAAGCCGCCTGAGTAGCTGGGACTACAAGTGTGTGCCATCGTGCCTGGCTAATTTTTAATTAATTAATTTATTTTTAGAGACAGTGGGGTGGTGGGACAGGGGCGGTCTCCCTATGTTGCCGAGATTGGTCTCGAACTCTGAGCTCAGGAGATCTTCCCACCTTGGCCTCCTAAAGTGTTGGGATTATAAGCATGAGCCATCACATCTGGCCTAACTCCCTCTTCTGATGCAGTGTCGGCTGTTTGCAAGGATCTTAAATATCTGCATGTGGGTCTAAATCAAGTGCTATTGCTGTGTGTGGGCAGGTTTGCTTCAGCAGATTTTCTCACTCATTCACTGACTGAACTCTCACTAAGCACTGTACTGGAAACACCAAGTTAAGAGCCAGCCCAGCTGGAGGCGGTGGCTCACGTCTGTAATCCCAGCACTTTGGGAGGCTGAGGCGGGTGGACCACTTGAGGCCAGGAGTTCAAGACCAGCCTGGCCAACACAGTGAAACCTTGCCCCTACTAAAAATAGAAAAATTAGCTGGGCGTGGTGGCTCATGCCTATAATCCCAGCTACTTGGGAGACTGAGGCATGAGAATCACTTGAACTCAGGAGGCAGAGGCGGTAGTGAGCCAGGACAGTGTCACTGCACTCCAGCCTGGGCAACAGAGCCAGCCCCTCAGCTGAGACAAATGGACAGATGGTGCTGATCTCCAGTGGTGAATGCTGTTACAGAGAAGTATATAGAAAAAAGGACCTGCGCCGAGTGCCCTGGCTCACGCCTGTAATCCCAACACTTTGGGAGGCCAAGGCAGGTGGATCTCTTGAGGCCAGGAGTTTAAGACTAGCCTGGCCAACATGGTGAAACCCCATCTCTACTAAAAATTAAAAAATTAGCCAGTGTGGTGGCGCCTGCCTGTAATACCAGCTCTTTGGGTGGCAGAGATATAAGAATCGCTTAAACCTGGGAGGCAGAGGTTGCAATGAGCTGAGATCACATCATCGCACTCCAGCCTGGGTGAAAGAGCAAGATTCTGTCTGAAAGAAAGAGAGAGAGAAGGACCTAATCCAGTGGGGTTGAGGCTGCCCCCCTGTATTTGTCAGGACTCTTGGTCATATGTTTCAGAAATTCAGTCTAGCTAAAGCCAAGAAAGAATTTTGACTCAAGAAACTTGGAAGACCAGGGCTAACAGCTTCATGTATGGCTGGATCCAGCAACTCAAATGTTGTCATTTGGTATCTCTCTGCACAGCTTTTTCCTTTGCCTCAGTTTTATGCACTTCTGCTATAGTGAAGCTGCTTCCACTGGATAAGGGAGAGATTAGATATGACCCCACTCTCCTGATTTTAGTCATCTCAGCCAGCAATCCTAAAGGCAGGAGAGAGCTCCTCCCTCCAAGTAGAACAAAATCCCAGGGAAAGGCTCTGATTGTCTTAATATGGGTCATAGCCCACCCTCTTGGACCAATCACCCTGAACACAGCCAAACCTGGGTTGCATGCCTTCTGCCAGGGCTGGGAGTGGAACAGGATGCTGTGATGGGCTCTACCAGAATGTCATGGACTAGAGAAGAGGCATGTTGGAAATAGATGCTTGGTGCTGCAAAGAAAAATTAGCACTGAGATAAAGGATCTTTCAGCACCACAATTTTTACTTCCTGGACTGCAGGAAGGGTACCCTCACTAGTCATTGTGCCACAAGAGTACAATGAACAAAGGAAAACAGACATATTTATCCCTTACACATTTGGGGGCTTCCTTACTGCTGTGTCTGATCTCCATTGGCTGGAGCCAGACCTCACAATCTAAACTAAAACCCAATTGACTAACAACTTAAAATGTTTCTAAACCAATAAAAACAATGGAGAGCTGGGACATGACTGTGAGCACGTCCAGGACAGATATCTTGGTTAAAGTACAAGGACATAGAATATACTATGTGCCTGTAAGCATGGCATATCTAATAGCTACATAGGATAGGACTTAACAAAGTTATTAACACACTTATTCTTTAACAAGGAAGGAAACTTGAAAAAGGAACTTTTTTACTTTCCACAAGGCAGTTTCCCCAAGGAAAGGGGAGGTGACACATAAGATGAGCTTGGAAGAAGGAGTTAGCCAGATCGATAAGTGGAAGATGGACCCTTCAGGACAGAGCAGCGGGAACAAAGCCCAGGGAGGAGAGAAGAGCTGCTCACGCAGAGGACTGCACACGGTAGAGCACAGCCGGAGCAAGGATGGTAGGAGGGGGCGAGCCAGGGGGAAGCAGGGAAGGCTGCAAGCACAGGCTGAAGGGCTGACCCCAGACAGAAGGCAATGGGGTGCCACGGCAGGATTTCAAGTAGGTCCCGATACCCATCTGTCCTAGAGCAGTGAGGGAATGGAAGTGGATTGGAATGAAGCCAAACTGGAGTCAAAGAGATCAGGGCAAAGAGATGCTGTGGTCATCTAGAAGAGAAGCGGCGAAGTCCCAGGCTGCAGGCAGCAGTGGTGGGAGTGGAGGGGAGGGACAGGGACAGGTTCCAAGGCAGGACCAGGATGCAGAATGCATGTACCGAGCATACACCAAGCGCCTGGGTCTCTGCCCGTGCAGGGCTTACTTGGATTCAGGCACTGTAAGGGCATAATGAGAGCTCTGTGGACCAGGAGAGGAGGGGTCTGACATGGAGGCTGAAGAGACATTTGACAGAAGTAAGCTGGAAAGGGGGTACCGGCTCGGAGGACTGGCATGACCAAAGGCCCCAGTGTAGGACCCGGCCCTAGTGTACATTCGAGAATAAGCAAGCAGTGAGGATGAGTGGAAGCCCGAGCTCATAGAGCAGAACGAGGCTAAACGAGGCCGGGCAGGGGCTGAAATTGTAGAGAGTAAGGTGTCCGCCTTTCCTTCTGCGTGAGAGAGTACAGGAGGTCTCTGCCTGCCAGTCTCTCCCCTTTCAATGGTCTCGCCTGTCAGATCTCTTCCCCTTTTAAAAGTGGGGCTGGGGCTGGGCACAGTGGCTGAGACCTATAACACCAGCATTTTGGGAGGCTGAGGCGGGCGGATCACATGAGGTCAGGAGTTCGAGACCAGCCTGGCCAACATGGTGAAACCCCGTCTCTACTAAAAATACAAAATTAGCCAGGCATGGTGGTGGGCACCTGTAATCCCAGCTGCTCAGGAGGCTGAGGCAGGAGAATCGCTTGAACCCGGGAGGTGGAGTTACAGTGCGCCAAGATCACACCATTACACTCCAGCCTGGGCGACAGAGGGACAGAACCAGACTCCGTCTCGGAAAAAAAAAAAAAAAAAAAAAAGGTGGGGCTGGGGAACAGCAAGAGGCCATGCATTGTCCCAGTGAGAAGGGGTGAAAACTGGAGCCCAGGGAATGGGAGGAGACGACGGAGAGAAGAAACATTTGCAGAAGTAGAATCTATAGGATTTGAATGTAGATGATGAGAAAAAAAGAGGCAGCAAAAAATGCCTTAAAGGTGTGGTTATACAGGGAATGGTGGTTTCATTGGCAAACCCAAAAGTCAGACAGAGGACACTGTTTGAGGATATAGCTGACTGTGTGATGAGTCTTTATGTAAGATGGGAAGGTGGTGACTTGTTGCTTAGAAGCTTCTTATTTATTTATTTATTCTTGAGACAGAGTCTCGCTCTGTCGCCCAGGCTGGAGTGCAGTGATGTGATCTCGGTGCACTGTAACCTCCACCTCCTGGGTTCAAGTGATTCTCCTGCCTCAGCCTCTCGAGTGGCTGGGATCACAGGTGCACGCCACCACACCCAGCTGATTTTTGTATTTTTAGTAGAGACGGAGTTTCACCATGTTGGACAGGCTGGTCTTGAACTCCTGACCTCAAATGATCTGCCTGCCTTGACCTCCCAAAGTCCTGGGATTACAGACATGAGCCACTGTGCGCAGTCAAGAAGCTTCTTATTTTTACCCATCAATCACTGTGCGCCGGGCACAGCAGCTCACATTTGTAATCCCAACAGTTTGGGAGGCCAAGCCAGGAGGATCAACTGAGCTCAGGAGTTCAAGACCCCACCTCTACAAAAATTAAAAAAAAAAAAAAATGTGCCAGGCATGATGGCATGTGCCTGTGGTCCCAGCTACTTGGAAGCCTGAGTTAGGAGAATCGCTTGAGACTAGGAAGTTGAAGCTACAGTGAGCCGTGATTGCACCACTGCACTCCAGCCCAGCCCACAGAGTGAGAGCCTTTCTTGAGGGGTGGGGAGGCAGAAGAAAAAGAGAGAGAGAGAGAGAGAGAGAAAGAGAGAGAAAGAGACCCTGTCTCACAAAGAAAAAAAGCCAAACCCACAAAAGACAAAAACAAAAAATTACTATGGGCCATTCTGGGTGGGATTGATGCATGTGGAGGAATAGAAAAGAAAAAGAAAAAGAAAAATAGCTATAGCCCAGTTGACCAGGGGCCTCCTTGACTGATCCAAAGAGGTTCTATTCAGGAGTCTAAAATGCAAGCATAGCACACCCCTAAAACTTACCTGAGTCTCTTTTGAGAGGCCAAGGTGGGAGGATTGCTTGAGTCCAGGAGCTCAAAACCAGCCTGGATAGCACAGTGAGATCCCTGTCTCTACAAAATATAAAAAGTTAGCTGGGAGTGGTGGTGTGCACCTGTAGTCCCAGCACCTTGGGGGGCTGAGGCAGGAGGATCTCTTGAGCCTGAGGGATCGAGGCTACAGAGAGCCATCCATGATCGTGCCATTGTGCCTCTACACTCCAGCCTGAGTGACAGAGTGAAATCCTATCAAAGAAAAAAAAGCCCAACCTGATTCTTGTCACAGCATGCCCATTTGCAAACTGTTCAGCCTGAGGGGCAGCCTAGGCCAAAGGACAGGACAAAATCTCGGAACCCGAGTGAGAGAGTTCGTTTCCACCGAGCTTTATTTGGTTTATCTGTTTATTAAACCCAAGGCTAACGGCTGCTTCTTGCTGCGGTTTATTAATAGTCATTCCCAACACAGGCTCCTCAGGGGCAGCCGGGGAAGCCAGTCCCAGGGCACAGGCTGGCATCGCACTCTGCCTCTGAGGGGCCCCAGGCAGTCTGAGGCAGCCCTGGGGACATGAGAGCTTCCTTTCCCAGCCGCTTTCCTGGGAAGTGAACCTCATCATCGCTTCTTCTCCTGGTGTTGGGGCTGCCGGGCTGAGCTTCCGTGGGACCAGAGAACTCAGAGGATGGACATCAGAATCGGGAGATGCTCCAACATCCCCCAGGAAACTGAGGCCCCAGGGAGGCAGGAAAAACCAGCTCCAGATGGCTGGCGGAGTTGGAGGCAGAGCTGGGACTCGAATCCTGTTTTCCCAGGGCCTCCTGAGGACAGGAACCTTTCCCCATGTTCCCTGGGAGGGCAACCGCTGTTACTGTCGCCAAGAATGGAGGCGGTAGCGTCAGACCTAGACTTTCTTGCACTGTATTGTGGCTCTTCCAGCAGCAGGCAGGGAGCCAGCAGGGCACACGGACCCAGCCATGGTGACCTAGATTCTGGGTTCGGAGTGGAGATTTGTTTGCTATTGGGGTGCCCTGAGTCAGGCTCTTCTGTAGCACACCCCAGGTAATAGAGGTGCTGGCTGCCTACCACTGGGCGCGCGGCCTGGGCAAAGAGACAACTGTTTGCCACCCATGCCAGTGAGCAGTGGGCGCAGACACCCACCCAGAGGCACCTGCTGCGATGCACGCAGCGCCCATGGGAACCCGAGGCTGCCAGCCGCCGCCCTGGAGACCCCAGAGACAGGCGGCTGGGCGGGCGGGCGGGCGGCAGATGCGTGTGCCCCTCGGAGCAGCGTGGCTGGCGGGGCGCGCCCTAAAGGACAGTGGCGCGGGGAACACGCCGCGAGCTGAGGGGCGCGGGCGGGCTCGCAGGAGTTAGCGAACTGACGCGGAGGCGCCGGGCGGACGCATGGTCGCGCCGAGGACCGCAGGGCGGCACAGACGGGCACACACCGCGCAGAGGCGCAGGCTCAGGGGCCTCCCGGGCAGAGGCAGCCCACACCCGCCCGCAGCGCGGGGAGGGGCGGGCGCCGGGGGCGGGGCGGCACCGTCCGGGTCCTCCCTCCGCCCCGCCTCAGGTCGGCGCCCTTGGCCGCCGGCGCGTTGTTGGTTTCGGGTTGTCAGGCAGCAGGCGAGGCTGCGGGCAGCGGGTGGACGCGACCCGGTGGCGGTGGGGGTGCGGCTGGGCCATGCCCGGTGGCGCGCCCTGAGCCCCTCCACCTGCCGCAAGGATGAAGGACAGCGGGGACTCCAAGGACCAGCAACTCATGGTGAGACCCCCTGAGAACTCCCCCTCACCACCCTCCGCGATCTACTTCAGTCGGCCTCCAGCAGACAGAGAGTTCTGGTCCCCTCGCCGCCCCACTGACAGGACAGGCTACGGCCAGGGCCAGGACTCTTCAGGGCAACTTTCCCCAAGTCCTGCGGGATGGGTGTCAAGAAGGGACCATGGCCTTTTTAGACTTTCCTGAGCCTGAAAATTGCCCCAACTTCAACCTCACCCCCCCCCCCCGCTTCACACCCTCCCATTGGGGGACCCCGCCCCCAGTCCCTGTGCAGATGAATCTCAGCTCTCTCAACCAGAAATGCCAGGGGCAGGGAGGGCTTGACCTAACCACACCCAGAAGGAAAGTGGGGCGTTCTCCGTTGACCAGAGGCTGCCCCAGCCCTGGTGAGATCAGGAGTTTAAAGGGATTTAGGGATCACCAGTAGGCAGACAAGGGCCCCTGGTGCCAGGATGGGGCCCGGAGTGCCTGGTTATTGGGCTGCAACACAGATGCTGTCCGAGTCCTGACTCTAAATATTTCAGAGAAGTGCTAGATGCAGCTACCATGGCCCCACAGAGCCCTGGGGTCTGGGACAGATGGGGAGGTGAGAGTGGGGGGTGCAGGGAAAGGTTGAATTCCTGATCATCAGTGGTGCCAGGGGCCAGAGCAATAAGGGGGGGTGACTCAGTGACCTCGAGGCCACCACTAGGCTGCGGGTGAGTGGGTGTCTCTCTCAGAAAGCCCCTTCCTCGTCCTCTAATTTTTGAGATCTGGGAAAGGTCCTCATCACCAGAAGGTGGGCAGTAAGGTAACTGGAGGATAATGTCACCCCCAGAGTCCCTACCTATGAAGGGTGGACTTGCTTCTCCAAAGAGGAGCCTCACTCCAGCCCCCAAGCAAGGCCTGGGCTCTAGGATATTGTCTCTGGCTGTTTAGAAAGTGTCCCTTTGAAAATGGTTGGCCTTGGCATTTCTTGTGTGCCCCCTAGGGCAAGGGGTGGAATTTGGCTGAAGAGACCAATAAAAGTGATCTGTCAGGCAGCGGTGGTCCCTCTGAAAGTCCTTTTTTTTTTTTGGAGATGGAGTTTCACTCTCTCACCCAGGCTCTGGAGTGAAGTAGTGCCGTCTTGGCTCACTGCAACCTCGGCTCCCCAGCAAGCGATTCTTCTGCCTCAGCCTCCCAAGTAGCTGGGATAACAGGCACACGCCACCATGCCTGGCTAATTTTTGTATTTTTAGTAGAGATGGGGTTTCGCCATGTTGGCCAGGCTGGTCTTGGACTCCTGACCTCAGTGATCCGCCCACCTCGGCTTCCCAAAGTGCTGGGATTATAGGCGTGTGCCACTGCACCCGGCCTGAGGATGTCTTCACTTGGCCAGAGGGCCATTCATTCTACCCCCACACTCAGCAGCTCTTTCCCTTTGTTCAGCAGAAGACATGCTCCCCACTCTATGCTGTTCTTTGGGGACATGCATGCACAAGATGAGAGCCATTTCTCGCTGGCTGGAGGTCAGACAGAGGCGTGGGCTCTAGGTGACACTCTCCTTGGTAGGAATGTGGTCACAGGCTGTTAGGATGACAGGGGTCATTCCCGGCTCCATCCCACCTGCCAGGCCTCATCCCAGAGCCTGCTGTGTCTGCACCTGCAGCTATGGCACATCATTCAAGTAAACACAGATAGGCTGCTGCAGTGCCGGGGCCCCAAGTTCAAGCCCAGGGGAGCTGCGAGTGTTTTATTTGGGTGCAAGGCTGAGGCAGGCTGGAGGAGCAGACAGCTCTCTCCCCTGGGGCTCTCCCAGAGGCCAGGGCTCCTGGGGAGCCTAGAGACTCAGACACAGTCCACCACTCTGGGGACCTGTTGCCCTCTGACCTGGGGCAGGGAGGGCTTGACCTAACCGCCCACAGAAGGAAGGTAGGGGTTTCCCGGTTAACCAGAGGCTGCCCTAGCCTGGTGAGGTCAGGAGTTTAAAGGGATTTGGGGATCACCAGTAGGAAGACAAGGGCCCCTGGTGCCAGGATGAGGCCCCGGAGGAAGGGGCTTGCCAAGAGAGACACCCACCCACCCACAGCCTAGTGGTGGCTCGTGGTCACTGAGGCATCCCCCTTTTTGCTTAGGACAGAGGCCTGAGCTAGGTGAATGCTAGAGAAGCCAGGGGCTTGCCTGGGTTCTCTCTGAGGCCTGGCACAGTCCACTCCCTCTAATCCAAGGGGCTTGGTTTTCCCTCCCAGGTGGCACTCCGGGTCCGGCCCATCAGCGTGGCAGAGCTGGAGGAAGGAGCCACCCTCATCGCCCATAAAGTAGATGAGCAGGTATGCAGGGCTCCGCAGCAGGAGCCGCAGGACAGAGGTCTGCTTAGATGGCCCCTGTGGCCTGCAGCACCATTCTTCCTCTACTCACTGAACTCTTGGCTGTGCCATTGATGACACCATCAAGAAAGCTGGGGGGTTCTTCTTCCAGGAAGCCTTCCTAGATTGATCCAAGGAGAACTGGGAGCTTCCCTAACTTGGGTGGGCCCTGATTCTTTACCCATTGCTTAACTTTCCCTCCTAATATGCCTACGACCCACAGAGCACGTATATACATGGTCGAGAGCTAAAGCTCGTCTCTAGGGCGTTCATGTGTGACAAAGTCCTTGGCTCTCCATTTGCACTCTTGGCCCTCATGTCACCAGGAAGAGGAAGGCAGTACACACGTGGCAATCAGTAGCCATCAAGTACCAGCAGCATGGTGGGCACCGTGCTAGAGGCTGGGAAACTGTGGCGGACGGAAAAGTCCCTGCCCTCCCTCCATGACCTTAAGTCTAGTGTGGAGAGTGAGGCGTTCATCAGAGAATTGCATCACAAACAAACATGAGTTTGCAGCTAACGAGGACTGCAAAGAAATGCTTAGTGGCATGAGAGGCGGTAAGATGGGGGTAAGACCTAAACCTGGAGGTCAGGGAGGGCTTCTGTAGGAAACTGTGCTTGAGCTGAAACATGAGGGGTGAAGAAGAGGTCATGAGAAGCATGCATGAGGGGAGAAAGATTGACCTGAGGGCTTGCATGTACAAAGGCCCTGTGGTGAGAGGGACCGGGATGTAATTGGGTCACTGAGAAAAGGCCAGTGTGACTCAAGCAGGAGAGAAAGGGACAAGAGGTGTGAATGGGCTGCGCCGAATTACATACTCTGTAGACCGTGGCCAGGACGTTTGTTGGGGTAGGCAGCTGAGGACTCATGCTGGAGTGGGCACGGGCACAGTGGGGGGGCAGCAGGGGCAGGCTTGGTGCCCAGGTAGGAGCATTGTGGTGATAGGTTGTGCTGATGGCTCGGAGACGTTGGGTGGCACTGTGCAATGCAGAGAAAGGCACACACGAGCACCTGATGGGCCTGGGCTCAGGTGCCACAGGCTGGACTCATGAAGCCCAGGGCCCCTGATAAGCAAACCAGAGGCAGATGGCACAGCCTCCAACGCCTGCCTGCCTCTGGGCTCCCCAGGGGCCGGGGCCCACTCCAGCCCCTTTCTTCAGCAGTGATGGTGGGACTGTGGGCCCAGTGGAGCCATTGGTACCAGCGTCCTCATTTCTTTTCCCATATTCTCTCTTGGAAAAGGGTGGGCTTCCTCAAAGACCTTGGGGAAAGGAGGGGACTTCTGGGAAGACCCTGTCTAAATGGGTCAGATCCAGCTGGAGTGGAATGAATGCACGTAAACAGTGGTTTGAGGAGGTTCTGCCATCGGCCGGCTGTGCAACCTGTGGGGGTTGCTTCCAGGAGCTCCAGGTGCCTCATGTGTAAGTGGACACGGTCACCACGATGCCATCTTTAGAGGGTCTTTGTAGGCTAATGTATGCACAGGCTTACCCAGTGCTTGGCACGGAGGAAGAGTTTCACATGTCAGCTATGTCTGTTAGAGACTGAAGTTCCCCAGGGCTGCTGGGTTGACCCAGGAGCCATAGAGCTCAGGAGGAGAGGCCTCCTTCCAGGCAAAGCCACTCTCTGTTTGTCTAACTTGTCCCGGAAGACATCAGTCCTCAGGGTTGGGACAATGCTGACTCTCTCTCTGCTACTTCTGGCTCCTGGCCTGCGTGGGGGCTGATAAATATTAACTGGTGCTGATGGAAATGCTCCCTGTCAAGGAGACAGTCCATTGTGAACCCACACACGGCAAACACTAGCTCCTTTCTATCCCTGAGTGTGCAGCAGGAGGGGCTTCCTCTCTGGGTCTGACCTAACCCAGCCAAGATACGCCTCTACCTCCGAGAAGGCCTCCGAGCTGGGCGGTTCTAACAGGGCTGCTCGTTTGTCAGCTTGGAGGTGCAGAGAGGCTTGTCTGGACTGAGACTGAGGAGGGCTTTCCATGCAAACTCCCTGTGGGCTTCAGGCCCTAAGCTCCTTCTGTCCCCAGAGGGTTCAAAGATTGGCTTGCACCAGAGACCCAGCCTCACCCTTCTAATGGAAGCCTGCGGTTTAGGAGCAGCCATAACTCTCAGGCTGGGACCCTTCTAATAACAATTCCGTCCCTCTGACAAATAAATGCTGGGCAAGCAGGAGACAAGATACGCGAACCCAGGAAGTGAAATGGACACGGACACCCCTTACCCTTGCCCCCGACCTGACCAGTCCCCCCACCTCCCGAACTTCACCCACTCTAGTGATCCTATAGCTTGCCCAGCCCTGGTCCAGAGGGAGGCTCAGGTTCCAGTCCTCGCCAGCTTCACCGACGGGGCAGCTGAGCCGTCGAAGCTCTGCTCCTCCTAAGGCCTGGAGGCCCCGCGGGCAGGTGGATCTGTTTGGGAGCTGAGCCAGGACACGTGGGTCCCAAGTGGGGACAGGTGGACAAGGGATGCCTTAACCCACTGGGCTGGGCCACCGTGAGGGGCCCTAGGACAGCCTTGCTTAGTCTGGGCATTGTTCTGGGGACACTTTGATGAGGGAGATTGTCGCAACGAGGCATGGCAGAAGGGACATTCCCACAGGCAGTGAGTCCTCTGGAACAGGAGCCCCGTGTGCTTGGATTCTGGGGAAGCTGGAGTTTGGGTTTGGATTTTTTTGTTTTCTTGAGATCGAGTCTCGTTCTGTCGCTTAGGCTGGAGTGCAATGGCGTGATCTCTGCTCACTGTAACCTCTGCCTCCTGGGTTCAAACGATTCTCCTGCCTCAGCCTCTCATGTGGCTGGGATTACGGGCGCACACCACCATGCCCAGCTAATTTTTGTATTTTTAGGTGAAACCTTGGTGGCCAGGCTGGTCTCGAACTCCTGACCTCAGGTGATCTGCCCACCTTGGCCTCCCAGAGGGATTACAGGCGTGAGCCACCGCACCTGGCTGGGTTTGGATTTTTAATGGGGACAGTCCAGGTGCCTTGGAAGGCCCGTGATCCCAGGGCCCCATTCAATTCTGTTAGTAGTCACAATGCCTTCTTTAGAGGGTCCCTGTGGGCTAACGTAGGCACAGTGCATAACACAGCACCTGGCACGTGTCTATGTACGGGTTAATAAAATGTGAATGTATCTCAAGGGCCGAAATGTGGGATGATTTCAGGTCCCAGAGGTAAATAAAACCTGGCCCTCAAGCCTTCCTGCTCCCTCTTCCTGTGTCAGAGTGCTCAGGATGGTTCCCAAATGGACACCTCTCTGTGTGTGTGTGTGTGTGTGTGTGTGTGTTTTCCTGGAAGCATGGTAGGAGCTCCATGTCTTAGTAGCTCCTGGGGTGAGACCAGACTCTAACACTTCAACACAGAAAGTGGTAAAGCAGCAGGCAGGCCTGGTTTCATTTACCCCTGGAGCCTGAGAGGAGCAGGGACAGCCTGAGGGCTGGTGGGGCCCCAGCCTTCCAGGTGGAGGAAAAATCTACAAAGCAAACAGCCGCCTCCTCCATCCCTGATCCCTCCCAAAGCCTGCAGCCCATGGACCCTCCTCCCAGCTCTCCCAGGCTGTGTTTGTCTGCAGGATTTAAGTCAGCTGACCATGTGTATAATCCCATCATTAGCATTTATCTGCTGGAAACCCAACTGCCACCCTGCTCTGCCCCCAGGGTGTTATAGAGCCAGGTAAGGGCTCCCACCAGCCCAGCTATGGGGCCTCGGCCAGGAGGGCAGGGTGAGGGTGGGAAGGGAAAGAAGAGCGAAGGGTCACCAGGGGAGATCGGGCCGGACAGTGTGACTGCTGGGATGGAAAGGAGAAATGTAGGCAAGAGGATCCCTGGGCTCCCGAGAACAGAGAAGCCCTGGGCCCGGGAACCAGAGCGCCCAGGCCGTCTCAGCCGCACCGTGTCCTGGCCGCACACTGGTTAGCAAGTTGAAACTCTCCCTGGAGCCTCTGCTTCCTCGTCAGAAGACAGGAGAGCAGGAAACCTGCCCCACCCGCCCCATCAAAAGGATTAAAGGAGATTATGTTAGGGGTGATGCAGCCATGCAACTGGGAGCCTGTTGGGAAAAATAAATAAAGTATAAGGTGACAGATGCCAGGTGCCCAAGCCTGGGAGTGCTGTGGGAGCAGCTGTCTTGAGCCCACTTGCCTGCCTGGGGGCAGTGAGGTGGGAAACTCCCTGCACACCGACCATCTGGATGCATCTTGGCCCTGTTGCCCCAAAGAGCTGAGCTGGTGGAGAGTGGCTGGGGAGGGCCAGGATTCTCACCCCTCCCCACTTAGCCACCCCGTGTCCCCAGCCCCGCCCAGCCCCAGGCAACCACTGAAGTACTTGTCATCTCCAGATGGCTCTTTCTGGACATTTAATCTGAATGGAATCATGCAGTATGTGGTCCAGTTTTTTTTTTTCAGACATAATCTGGCTCTGTCACCCAGGCTGGAGTGCAGTGGCACGATCTTGACTCACTGCAACCTCTGCCTCCTGGGTTCTAGTGATTCTGTCTCAGCCTTCCGAGTAACTGGGATTATAGGCACGCACCACCACAGCCGGCTAATTTTGTGTTTTTAACAGAGGCGAAGTTTCATCATGTTGGTCAGGCTGGTCTCAAACTCCTGACTTCAGGTGATCCACCTGCCTTTGCCAACCAAAGTTCTGGGATTACAGGTGTGAGCCACTGCGCCCAGCTGGTCCTAATTTTTATTTTATTTTATTTTATTTTTTATAATAAAAAGATGGGGTTTCACCATGATGGCCAGGCTGGTCTTGAACTCCTGACCTCAGGTGATCCACCCACCTTGGCCTCCCAAAGTGCTAGGATTACAGGCATGAGCCACTGCGCCCGGACGTCCTAATGTTTTTGAAGTTCAAGTTCATTCACATCATAGCTCCTATCAGAGCTGTACTTTTTTTTTTTTTTTTAAGAGATGGGGGTCTCACTTTGTCACTACTACCTTGAATTCTTGGGCTTAAAAGATCCTCCCACTTCAGCCTCATGAGTAGCTGGGACTATAGGCACATGCCACCATGCCAGCTGATTTTTTTTTTTTTTTGATACGGAGTCTCGCTCCTGTCACCCAGGCTAGAGTGCAGTAGCTTCATCTCAGCTCACTGCAACCTCCGCCTTCTGGGTTCAAGCAATTCTCCTGCCTCAGCATCCTGAGTAGCTGGGATTACAGGCATGTGCCACAATGCCTGGCCAATTTTTATTTTTTTTTGTATTTTTAGTAGAGATGGCATTTCTCCATGTTGGTCAGGTTGGTCTCAAACTCTCGACCTCAGGTGATCCACCTGCCTCAGCCTCCCAAAGTGCTGGGATTACAGGCATGAGCCACTGCACTCGGCCCCAGTTGATTTTTAAATTTTTAGTAGAGATGGGGTCTGGCCGTCTTGCTCAGGCTGGTCTCAAAGCCCTGGGCTCAAGCAATCCTCCTGTCTTGGCCTCCCAAAGTGCTGGGATTGCAGGTGTGAGGCACTGTGTCCAATCACCTGAACTTCACTCCTTTTGATGGCTGAATAATGCCCATGGTGTGGATTCACCACATGTCGTTTTTCCTTTCCTCAGTTGATGGGCATGTGGGTTGTTCTTACTCTTCGGCTATTGTGCATGATCCTCTAGGTTGCAAGGATCCTCACACTTGGCATCTGGACGGACACAAAGAAGGGTGCTTGTTAAAATGCAGATTTATGGGCCCACTCCTTCAGAGATTCTGACTCTGTGCGTCTGGGAAGTGCCTGAGAATCTGCATTTTATAAGCTCCCTGGGTGATTCTGGTGAAGGTATCTGCAGACCCTTTGAGAGACACAGCCCTAGACTACATTCTCAGTTATACATACTTTCCATCCTAAGCCTCCAGATCGCAGAATCCTATAGCCAGGTGGGGATCTGATCAGGACATCAGCCAGGTGTGGCTGCATCCTAAGAGCCAGCTGGGCTTTAGTGGCTTTATGAGCTCAGCAGGGTCGACTTTGGCCTTCTCCATCCAGCCTGAAGGCTGACCGGGTCCAGGGACAACCTTCCTGGGATCATTGCTGCCTTTATTGAGGATTCCCAGGATGGTATGTTTACAGCTAGAAACATGACCAGCAACAGATTCTCCTTTAAAAACAAAAACAAGCAAAAACCAAACAGAAACAGCCTTACAAGGGTGCTGTCCACCTCGAATCAGGTTTTGTTGTGATTTGTTTTTACCTGTAAGAATGAAGGGGCTGTGGCCCGGCTCCCTGGGCTGCAGAAAAAGCCAGAGCCGGATTCTCTGCTGAGGCTTCCTGAGTAGGATGGGGGTGTTGGTATGATAGGATTTCTTCTCTCAACACTACAGCCCTGTAGATCTTCCTGACTTCCAACTGGGAAAAACCTGAGGCCCAGAGAAGTGTTGCAGCTTCCTAAAAGTCACACAGCAATGTCAAACTGAGACTCATTTGTGGCTCCCCCTCCCTCAGACATTTTTGCCACTAGCCTTGGAGGCTGTGAGAGGAATGGGCTAAGTCAGTGGTTCTCAACCAGGGTGATTCTGCCACCAGGAACATCTGGCAGTGTCATAACCAGGGGAAAGGGTGCGACTGGCATGTACTGGGTAGCGGCCAGGGATGCTGCTCAACATTCTACAATGCACAGAACTGCCCCCACAACAAAGAATGATCCAGCCCCAAATGTCAACAGTGCCAAGCTGAGAAAGCCTGGTCCGTGCTCAGCCATTTGGTGGCCAGAAAGAATCCTGTTAAAACTGTAAAGCTGATAAAAGCAGCTGCAGCCTAGTAGTGTGACATGCTTTGTACAAAGCGTTTTTCACCTAGGACATGCTCGGGATGAGCCTTGTCCCTGATGGGGACACAGCTTATGGATGAGACCTCCTCTCCCTGGCCTGAGGCCCCCACTTCCCTACAGCATCTTGAGTTTCCAGGCTCAAAGACTCCGACTCCATCTGGAACTTTGAAAAGGTCAAAATCTGCATTGAACTAAGAGCATGGCTAGGAGAGGGGGCCGTGGAGTTGGAGGCTCAAGCCAGAGCCTCTGCTGAGTTGGGAGCCTGGAGCTGCAGTGGCAGATGGCCTTGGAGGGGCAGAGCTCGGGCATGAAGCTGCGCCTCTCCTGTGAGCAAAGTTCCCCTAAAACTTCCCAGAGGCAGGCGCCCAGTGTGCAGCGAGCAAGAGAATGCATTCCCTGGGAGGTGGTGAGAGGTAATGCCCGTGCTTAAGGCTGCTTAAGGCTCCCACCTGCTTAAGGCTGGGGGAGGGGCTGGTTGAAGCCCCACTTGGGTGTGGCAACGCTCAGCTCCCTATGGCAGGTGAGCCTGCCTTGGGTGTCAGATTAGTTTGCAATCTGCCGTAGCAAAGCTCTACGCACTGGTGGCTTCAACAACAGCCGTTTACTGTCTCACAGTAAAGCTCTCTGGGTGATTCTGGGAGTCACCCAGGAAGTCCACAATCTAGGTGGCAGCAGGGAAAGGTTTGCTCCGGGCCTCTCTTCTTGGCTTTATTTTTATTTATTTATTTTTGAAACGGAATCTCACTCTGTGGCCCAGTCTGGAGTGCAGTGGCGTGATCTCTGCTCACTGCAACCTCCACCTCCTGGGTTCAAATGATTCTCCTTCCTCAGCCTCCCAAGTAGGTGGGACTACAGGCATGCACCAGCTAATTTTTTGTACTTTAGTAGAGACAGGATTTCGCCATGTTGGCCAGGCTGCTCTTGAACTGACCTCAGGTGATCCACCCGCCCCAGCCTCCCAAAGTGCTGGGATTACAGGCATGAGCCACCGCACCTGGCTCCCCTTGGCTTTAGATGACCATCTTTTCCCTGTGTCTCTTCCTAGCGACTTCCCTCTAC
Source organism: Cacajao melanocephalus (assembly GCA_963573385.1). Lineage (NCBI taxonomy): Eukaryota > Metazoa > Chordata > Mammalia > Primates > Pitheciidae > Cacajao > Cacajao melanocephalus. Next base: position 34,112 of record CAUYLG010039567.1, read on the forward strand.
GCAGATCTGTGCCCAAATTTCCCCTTTTTATACCGACACTAGTCGTAGTGGGTAAAGGACTGCCCTTCTCCAGTATGACCTCATTTTTCCTCAACTGATGTCACCTGCAGCCACTCCATTTTGAAGTAAGGGTCACATTCTAAGGCACTAGGCATTAGGACTTCACAAGATGAAATCTGGCGGGACACAGTTCCACCCATAATGAGCAGGGGTTCCCCCCAGCCAGGCAGCTGTTTGTCCACTCGTGTGCTTGGAGAGGCATGGTGGGCAGGCTGGGTTCTGAGACCCACAGCTCTGAATCTGCCCAGCTCTGGACTTTGCAGGATGACTTTGGGTAATTTACTTAACCCAACTGATTCCTCATCTCCAGGCCAGCGATAATAAGAGTACCCAGTCTTTGTTTTTTGTTGTTTTGAGATGGAGTCTCGCTCTGTCACCCAGGCTGGAGTGCAGTGGTGCAATCTCGACTCACTGCAACCTCTGCCTCCCAGGTTTAAGCAATTCTCCTGCCTCAGCCTCCAAAGTAGCTGGGACTACAGGCACTGCCACCAAGCCCGGCTAAGTTTTGTTTTTGTTTTTGTGACAGAGTCTCGCTCTGTCACCCAGCTGGAGTGCAGTGGTGCAACCTAGGCTCACTGCAACCTCCACCTCCTGGGTTCAAGCAATTCTCCTGCCTCAGCCTCCTGAGTAGCTGGAATTACAGGCACCTGACACCATACCCAGCTGATTTTTATATTTTTAGTAGAGATGGGGTTTCACCATGTTGGCCAGTCTGGTCTCGAACTCCTGACCTTGTGATCCGCCTGCCTCAGCTTCCCAAAGCGCTGGGATTACAGGCGTGAGTCATCGCGCCCGGCTAATTTTTTGTATTTTTAGTAGAGACAGGGTTTCACCATGTTGGCCAGGCTGCTCTCAAACTCCTGACCTCAAGTGATCCGCCCACCTCAGCTTCCCAAAGTGCTGGGATTACAGGCATGAGCCATTGTGCCTGGCAAGAGTGCCCACTCTTAACTTGTCAGGGAAAACATATGCCAAGCCCTTGGCACCGTGTCTGGCACAATCACCACTCCCCATAAACAGCAGCTTTATTCAGCAAGCATCCCTTGGGCATCTGCTGTGGGCCAACCAGGGGGGCCTTTAGAGGGAGGCTCAGAGGAGCCTCCCCAGCAGGGACTGCATGTGCTCACCGGGTGGGGGTGCCTGGGTGGGTGGCACGAATGTGCTGGCCTCTATGGATGTGCACGTCAGTTCTCTCTTCCTAACCCTGAGTTTCTCATAAGAAACCCCAGTGACTTGAGCTGAGAAACACGGCCACGCCTCTTTGCCTTGCTCATGCCATTGTCCAGAATTCTCTCTCCACTCCACTTCTCTCATTCTTTAGGACTCAATGCTGGTGCCACCTCCTCCAGGAAGTCTTCCTCTAGGGGCAGGATTAGGTGCCTGTCTGTGCTCTGGCACATTCCTGGTTATTGAAATGATCCGTGAGTGTCAGAAGGCAGGAAATCAGGCCTCCCTTTGCCCTCTCTCCCTGGGACCTTGCTCAGCAAGCATGTTGACCTTGCCTGAGTGCCCCATGCTGGTCTCCTTGGCAGCTCAGAGCACCTGTCCCCACCCCCCCACAGCTCAGCTCCAGCTCACCTGGTGGAGAGGCACAAGGGCTCCATTGTGTGCTAGAGAGGACAGGAATAGGGTGATGCTCTAGAGGGTGGGGTGGGGGCTGGGGTCCAGACAGATGGAACCCAGACAAAGCCCTCTTTAAACAGGGATGGTGGCAGCTGTGCTGACAGTGTACTCCAGGAGGCCAGCTAGCTAAAGGAAACAAATGCCCAGGATGCTGTGAACTTGGCAGTGTCTGGAGGTTGTGTGAAGGTCATGGGTAGGGGGGATGGGCATGGGTACATGCTGCTCACCGTCCTCAGCACCAAAGGCCCCCCCCACCCACAGGGTGCTCCTCAGGCCACTGGTCCTGCCTGTGTCCACAGGAAGACTGGCATTGAGATGAGAGCGGGTGCAGCCGGTCGGGTTCCGGTTGCATCCCATGGGGACCTCTGCCGGGGGACTCTGAGCCAGGTTTTATCTTAAGTTCAGTCTGAAACTAGAGCAGGGCTCATGCTGCTAGCTTTGGGGCCTGAGACAGGGATCAGATCCTGGAAGAGGCTCGCTGTGGCCACCTAGCTTTTGGCCAGCTAGCAGGGGGCCTGAGTGAGTGGCCTCATTGTTTTCCTGGCACAGCCTATCTGCAGCCCTCCCCTGTAACTGGCTGACCTGGAATCCCATCTGATTGGAAAGACTTCTGCATGAGGCTACCAGGGTCAGGCCTCCTGGGAAGCCACCTCCCTCTTCCCTCCTCCACTGAGAATCCCAGAAGGGGCCTTGCCAAATACCTGAAGGTCATAGGTTAGTTTTGATGCAATGAGCACAGGTATGAACCTACCCCAGGAGTCCAGGTGGTAAAGGAAGGGGGTTTGACCCAGGGCACACGAAGAATGCTGAGGGAGTCTGGTGGGAGCTCCCAGACTATTATCCTCCTGGGACTGGGTGTCCTAAATCCTCAAGCTTGATCTGGGTAGACTCACAGGGACCCTCGAGCATCTCCCGGATCCACAGAGCCCAGCTGCACTCACAGCTCTGCTGCCTGCTGCCCCCTCACCAACCTCTCCCCAGCCCCAAGCGGCCACCCTTCATGCCTTGTCTGTTCCCAAGCCCTTTTGCGGACTGCCACCAGCCCTGGCTCTCCTGCTGACCCAGGAAGGAAGCACAGCCTCTGTCTCTGCTTCCATGGGGCACCCCCTATGACAGCCCACCCTCCTCAGTGCCCTGCCCACTGTTAGGACTCAGTTTACCTCCTTGGACAGTATCTTACACCTGGTTGAATTAGGTAGGGCTAGTGTGCACGGTGGGTGTTGGGGCTTCCTGGAATTACAGGAACTACTGAGGGACAGGGCGGGAACTCTCCTACCTGCCCCACCCCACCAGGCCCCCTGTGGGAGTAGAGGTGGAAGTGTGGGCGTGAGAGGCGGTTTAGGAGGGTAGCTGGAGTACCAGCCAGGACCCAGACTGCCAGGCGCCAGTCCTGGCTTCACCATTTCCCAGCAACATGATTTTGTGCCTCAACTTCACCATCTGAGAATAATCATCATGATAATTCAAGTTGAAGGGCTCAGTAAAGATGACCTGCTTTGATTATGTACTGGGAGGAGGGGTCTGCGAATGAAGGCTGCCCATACCACCCCCCCCACCCCACTTCCCTCCCACTGAAAGAGGGGATGGAGGAGATGCCTGTGCTGGCCAAGGCCACTGTCTCCCACTCTGTTCAGCACCCACGGCCCCAGAGAACATCCTCCCCTCTCATGAAGAGCACTGTGGTGACTCATTTTCCCCTGGTTGGCTGGCACAGCCAGGACCACAGGGAGCCCAGGTATCCCCAGGTACAAAGCAGCACTTAGAGGTGCCAGCTGCCTCTCAGGGCACTGAGGAGGATGGGCTGTCATAGGGGTGCCCATGGAAGCAGTGTTTGGGGGTGAGTGCATGAGAAGGACGGGACTATGGTCCAAAGGGACCTCGGGCAGGTGCAGAGCCTGTGCAATCCCAGTGACTTTCTCCACGGTGAGGGTGGGGTTGTGGCCCTCGACTTGATGGTAGAGTCATGGGTGCGGGGAACAGGCGGTCATTCTCAGTCTCCACTTCCGCCCTCTTAACAGCCCGTTGAATTAAGACTGCTGAGCTCTCCACACATGCCCAGCCCAGCCCGGCCCTGTGCTCAAGCACGTCACACGCTGTCCCAGGGTCTTCTCAGCCCTGCTGGTGGATCACGCTGCTGTCCCATCTGACAGAGGAGGACGGAGGCTCAGGAAGGTCACACCAGGCCGGACCATCGATAAGAGGTCACATGGGGCCTCAGTGCCTGACCTGATTCTCCTCTGCTGCCCTGCGCCCCTCAGCCTAAATCCTTCAAACTCAAGCCCTCCCGTGCACCTTTGAGTGTCTCCCGTCATTTCCATGAGTCTGGCACTGACTCTGTCCCCACACATACTACCCTAGACTAGGGCCCCCAGTGAGGATGCAGCCTCTTTCCTCTGCATCTCTGCACAGAGCTCGGGACAAGGCTGAGTACACACCAAAGACGCAGGGGCAGAGGCGGGGGCAGAGTGGAGCAGGCCCGGAGATTGTTCTAGAAAATGGGTCTCTCAGTCACCTTTGGAAGAGGGGAAGACCCGACCAGGACCCTCCTGTGTCTCAACACACATGCCAACACATGTGTGTGCGTACACACACACACACAGTGCTGCCGCCCATACCCTGCACAGAGGGGAGCCCCAGCTCCCTGTCCTGGCTCCCGGCCCAAGCCCCTCCGCCTCCCCTTCCACTTCCAGCTCAGGCTCAAAGCTGCAGAGGACCGTTGCTGCAGTTCCCTTACACCCCTCTCAGCCACGAGCGGGGCTCCCCAAGCCCGAGGCTCTGACCTCACCCTCACCCAGCTGCTTGCGGCTCTTTGCCCTGCCCCAGGGTCTTCCCTGGATGGGTGAGTCGGGGCAGGCAGGGCTGTAGTGAGGTGAATAGGAGTCTATGGGCTTTGAACACAGAGCCCGGTTGGCACCATGGGTCTCCCTGGCTGATGTGTGACGACCTGGGGGATGTGACTCCTTTGGACCCTGATTTCCTCATCCATAAGATGGGCGTCATAGCTGGCCTTAGCCTGGCATCGTGGCAGGGGGTTGAAAGACTGTGTGAGGCATGGTGGCTCATGCCTGTAATCCCAGCACTTTGGGAGGTGGAGGCGGTAGGATTGCTTGAGGTCAGGAGTTCAAAACCAGCCTGACTAACATGGTGAAATTCCATCGCTACTAAAAATACAGGTGGTGCGCACCTGTCATCCCAAGTACTCAGGAGGCTGTGGCAGAAGGATCGATTGAATCCAGAAGGCAGAGGTTGCAGTGGTTCGAGATCACACCACTGTACTCCAGCCTGGGCAACAGAGCGAGACTCTGTCTCAAAAATAAATAAAGAAAAGAGCGTGTATGTGGGTGCTGGCAGCAGGTCCTGACGTGGAATGAGCCCTGACGATGTCGGTCATTCTGCTGTTGCTCTTCTTTGGCAGAGGGAGCCTGGGGGGTGGTGTTGCAGTGAGGGGCAGACCCCCAGGGTCTGGGCTCATGGTAGCCTGTGTGTCGCCTGTGTGTGCTCTGTCAGGAAGGTGTCCCCTTTGGGCATCCGAGGCCAGGTGATGGCAAGCCTGACCTGACACGGGAAAGCTGAAGAGGACAGGAATGGGCTCTGGCTCTGGGACCTACCACCAATGGGACCTGGGCCCTGGACTCCAGCCTGTGGCCTCTCCCATCCTTTGCCCAGGTCCTGAGGTGAGGAGGGGTAGGGTCAGAGCACTGACAGGCTTGATTAACTTTGATTAACACAGGGGTTAACTTTGTGAACCCTCCTGAGGGTTGACCTCACGGGGGCCCGGGGATCCCAGGTGACCGCTTGCCTCCCTCCGGGGACCTTTGCAGATGGTGGTTCTCATGGACCCAATGGAGGATCCCGACGACATCCTGCGGGCACATCGCTCTCGGGAGAAGTCCTACCTGTTCGATGTGGCCTTTGACTTCACTGCCACCCAGGTGAAGGAGGGCCTGGGTGTGGAGACACACAGGAGCCCCTCCTCATCCTTAGCCCCACCCAGGAGGGGCCCTCTGAGGACTCTGCCCTTGAGCCTCAGCCTCCACTCCACCTGCTCACCCTCTGTTCCTTGAGCCTTGCCCATTCAGGAAGGTTCTCGTGCACATGTGACACACCCAGCCTCCTGCACGGACACACTGGGGTTGGCACTCAGACACCACCCTACACGTATACCTTGCTGACCCCTCCCAAGTTGGAAAAGGAGCTTGAAGCTCATCTGGTCCGAGGAGGACAGGTGGAGGGTGGGTTCGGGAAAGCTGACATCCTCCTCGGGGACCCCCCATCTCGCCCATCTGCGGGATGCTCCCAGGAACAGATGTGATGCCTCCTCAGGGCTGGGGCCAGGAGCCAGCTGTGCAGGCAGGAGCCTCAGGTGTCCCGGGCTCTCTTTCAGCCTGGCGTCGCTCACCGTGGGTGTAAGCAGAGACACCCCCTCCCCTACTTCCCACCCCCACTTATCTTGGGCCTGGGGCTCCAGGGACAGAAACCTCTCCAATCGGAGGTCAGGACGAGCCAGTGGGTGCCTGTGCTGTGCCCGTCTGTGTCCCAGCTCCTGACAGGCCTTCTTCCTCGCAGGAGATGGTGTATCAGGCCACCACCAAGAGCCTCATCGAAGGTGTCATCTCAGGCTACAATGCCACCGTCTTTGCCTATGGCCCCACAGGTGAGGGGCACGCCCAGGCCTCGGGCAAGGACTGCAATGGCTTTATAATCCCCATCGCCCTCCAACTAGTCTGGACCCCGCTGGGGCAGGAATCCAGGATGTGGCCACTCCAATTCCCGCCCAGGGCCCTCCAGCCCCAGAGGCCCCATCCTGAGCCGGGGACATCATCCTCCCCATCCCCTACCACCTCCTTGGCCATCTGGGAGGGCCCAGCCTTGAGGAGAGACCCTGGTTTCCAGGTGTGCCTACCCAGCAAGGCCTCCCTCCCAGCCCCACCCTGATCACCCACCACCTGGTTCTGCCCCAGGCTGTGGGAAAACCTACACCATGCTAGGCACAGACCACGAGCCTGGCATCTACGTTCGAACCCTCAATGACCTCTTCCGTGCCATCGAGGAGACCAGCGACGACATGGAGTATGAGGTGTCCATGTCCTACCTGGAGGTGAGCCCCCAGCCTAGGCTCCACTGGGGCTGGCCACCTCCCAGGGGCAGTTTCCTGGAGGGCTCATCACTGCTGCTCTCCCTCATGTGTGTTGTGAGCTCCACTTTACAAACATTGCAGGCTCATCAGAGAGGTCAGGCAACTAGGCCAAGGTCACACAGTCAGCGAGGGAGCGGGGATTCAAACTCAGGACCCTGCGGCTTCGAGGCCAGGCTCTGCCCCGTGCTATGCTTACCACCTCACCATGCTCACGGGCCCATTCCTTAGAGCAGACCCTGTGTGCCCTGCCAGGCTGCCTCCAGTGACTCTATGTATGTGTGTAGAGTGAAACCGAACATACGCGTACAGGTTGGAACCTATGGGCCTCTGCCACCAAGCCACAGCCTCCTGGTAACCACCCCGTGGGAATACTATCACCAGACAGTGATGGGGCGTCACTGAGAGTGACAGAGTCCAGAAGAGGCAGGAGAGCCAGTGGGCTGGATTTGGCCCAGCTCCTCCGGGAGGTGATAATCTCCTGGGTGACAGCTCAGGGAGGCAGTGAGGTGGAGCACCAGCAGCTGCTGGCCAACATGGTGTCGAGTCAGCCAGCAAGACTCACTATGGGGAGTGAGGGGTGCCCCCAAAAGAAACGTAGGGGTTGCCTAGCAATGAACAGTGCTGCTCACCTGGTGGTGGAGGGGGCTCTGGTGATTTTCAGGTCCCCATACAACTAGATCAGTGTCACACAGTCAGTGAGGGAGAGGGGATTCAAACTCAGGATGCTGCCTGGAGCCCAGCCTGTCTAGAAAAGAGTCCTCCTTGGTTTTGGAGCCTCCTGTAACCCTGGTTCCAGCAGCGTGAGTTTTCCTGTGGATGCTGAAGCCCCTGACCCCTAGGAAGGAAAGGGCCTTTTCTCCTAATCGGGGCTCTTCTGAGAGAAGCCTGGGCTCAGAAAGTGTGAACTATTGTCCCTTTCTTGCAAGAAAGGAAAGGGGACTTGGCCCTGGCCTAGACCTCCTGCCCTTAGTCTCCCTTCCCCGCCCCTCCCCCACCCGTCCCATCAGATCTACAATGAGATGATCCGGGACCTGCTGAACCCCTCCCTGGGCTACCTGGAGCTGCGGGAGGACTCCAAAGGGGTGATCCAGGTGGCTGGCATCACTGAAGTCTCCACCATCAATGCCAAAGAGGCGAGTTTTGTGTGGCCAGCCAGGGGCCACCTAGAGGACGCTTGCTGCCTGGGGGGCAGGAGGGGCAGGGACTGAAGCCAGGGAGCTGCTGCCCACTCAGCTGAGGCTGGGGCAGACATGCAGAACCCTGAGTGACAGCAAGGAGGGGGCTTACACTTGCCCCGATGCCCCCGCCACACTGACCCTGGGAGAGTGACCAGGCAGCACTGCCTCTCCATTTACAGAGACCCTGACCTCCCGAGAGCCGAGGCCTACCCCAGGCCTCTCGGCGCACGAAGCCGAGCCCACCCCAGCCTGCCCTTTCTCGACGCTCAGATCAGACGTAGGACCCTCCCCGCCACCCTCCTCCCCTCACTGGGTCTCCCCTCTGCTGGAGCGTCTCCAGCAGTCACGAAGAGCTGCCTCTCCTCCCTCCCACCCAGATCATGCAGCTGCTGATGAAGGGGAACCGGCAGAGGACCCAGGAGCCCACGGCTGCCAACCAGACGTCCTCTCGCTCCCACGCAGTGCTGCAGGTGGCCGTGCGCCAGCGCAGCCGGGTCAAGAACATCTTGCAGGAGGTGCGGCAGGGCCGCCTGTTCATGATTGACCTGGCTGGCTCGGAGCGCGCCTCCCAGGTGAGGCTGGGACCTGGGGGCGGAGGACAGAGGGCTGTCCCAGGGAGGAGCGGAGGGCAGGGACGGTGACTCCGATGACTGACTCCCATTCGAGGTCGGCACCACAGGAACAGGGGACAATGGTTGGGAGGTGGGGACAGGGACGATGGCATCTCAGCTTCCTAGGAGTTGGAGGGGGGAGGATGTCGCAGGGAGGTGGAGGCGATGAGTGGAGACCGCCGGGCTAAGGAAGTGAGGAAAGTCCCAGAGGAGTGGAGGAGGGGGACAGGTGGGAAAGAACGGGGTGGGGCATCCAGGAAGAGCCAAGGGGCTCTTGTGGGAAGGGGTAGGAGGATGGGGGTTTCTCCAGGGAAGGAGTCTGTGGCTGCCCTCTGAGAGGGATCCTGAAAACAATGAATCGGCCCAAAGGAGTAGCTGGAGGTGGGAGAGACAAGCGTCCCCTGACTGGGGGGACTTGGGACATCCTGGGAGAGGACGCAGCCAGTCACATCATGAAGAGGAAAAGGTGCCCATCACCCATTTCTGGCAGCATCTTTGTCCCCTCCCACGAAGCTTGCTTGCCGGGCTCTGCAGCCTTGGTGGCAGTGCCACCCAACTGGTGTAGGTCTGGGCTCCCTCGTGCAGGCAAATTTGGGGGCTTTATGATCACCTGAGCAATGAGGCTGATGATGTCACCGTTGCTGGCAGTGGAACCGGCAGGGGAAATGACAGCGCCAGAAAGAATGAACAGGCTTTCGTGTAGGGTTGGATCTGAACAGGGCAGGTTCAAAAAACTCACCCCCCACCTTCCAGTAAAGCCTGGAAGGCTTCCTGGAAGGCACACAGGGGAGAGGCCTGAGAGGAGAGAAAGTGCTCTTCAGCCACTGGAGCCAGCCGGTCCCGGCTTCACCAGGCTGGGCAGAGCCACCTTCTACAGGGAGCTGCAGGCAGGGCCTCCTCTGCTTTTCTATGCTCCTGCAGCCCCAAGAAAAGGAGAGAACCCCTCCCCCACCCTGCCCCCATGCACACCCTGCACACGTGTGTGCACGCTTCCCTCCTTGCTCCCTGGAGCACTTGCTCTCTGGTGTGCCTGTGGTCCTGCCAGCTCTCAGCTGAGCTGCCAGGGAAGCAACCTCCCTCCCATCTCGTCCATGGCGCTGTGCGTCAGGTTGTGCCACAGCACCTGCTCTGGGGAGAACCGGCCATGCCAGCCCTCCTCAGAAGCTGTCAGCCCATCACTCTTGTTCAGAGGCCTCCAGTTCTCTTAACCTTCTCCAATGTCCTCCACAGCCTTAGCGGGAGAACAGCCACAAGGTCCTCGGGGGTTTATTACCCAGAATCACCAGGTCATTGGGGTGGCTGGGGAGAAACCCAGTCCCCTGCCACATCAGGCCACACTTACTTTGCTTGCCCCCTAGACACAGAATCGTGGGCAGCGCATGAAGGAGGGGGCCCACATCAACCGCTCACTGCTGGCACTGGGTAACTGCATCAATGCCCTGAGTGACAAAGGGAGCAACAAATACATCAACTATCGTGACAGCAAGCTCACCCGGCTCCTGAAGGTACCCGCCATGGCAGGGCCTGGGCATGGCACCAAGGGTGAGGCTGCCAGATTGAACAAGTGAAAATACAGGGCACCCAGCTAAATTCCAACCTCAGGATACACAGCAAAATTTATTTTTGTGTCAATGTGTCCCATGCAATGTTTGGAAGATGCTTATACTAAATCAAATGAGTTGTGTAACTGAAATTCAAATGTAACTGGGTATCCCAAATTTTATCTGGCAACCCTAACCAAAGGCTGGGCAATGGGAAGAGAAAGCAGTACGTGATAACCCCATACGGGGCTGTGGGTCAGAGCCATCTAGATTTGGGAATGCAGGCGGGCAGTCAGCCTCATGACCCGCAGGTCTGCTGTGTTGGGGTGGCCTCCTTTGCGCAGGGCTGGTCTTGGCCTTAAATTACAGCAGCATCACTGAGAGCCCACTCCTGGCTGGACTCTGAGTTCAGTACTTCCCTCTGTTAGCTCCTTGGATCTTGTCAACAGTTCTGTGAGTTTGGAGAATTACATTTGCAGATGGGAAAACTGAGGCATGGCGCAGTTAGGTAATGTTCCCAAGGGTTCACACTAGTGAGTGCTGGAAGTAGGATCCAGTCAGAGGCCTCCCTGGTCTCATATCAGAGTCACTGCTTAGTTAACATTGCCATCAGCTGCCGTCACAGCTGCATCTAGAAGCCAGGGAGGTGGGGACAATTGCAAAAGGACTGCCCCCTTAAAAAGCAAGGAAGGCCGGGTGCGGTGGCTCACACCTGTAATCCCAGCACTTTGGGAGGCCAAGACGGGTGGATCACCTGAAGTCAGGAGTTCAAGACCCACCTGGCCACCATGGTGAAACCCCGTCTTTACTAAAAATGCAAAAATTAGCTGGACATGGTAGCAGATGCCTATAGTCCCAGCTACTCAGGAGACTGAGGCATGAGAATTGCTTGAACCTGGGAGGTGGAGGTTGCAGTGAGCCAGGATAGCACCACCTGGGTGACAGATCAAGACCGTCTCAAAAAAAAAGAACTAAAGAGGTGAAAGAACTTTTTAAGGTTACACAGCTGGTAATTGCTGGAGCAGGGCTTTCTTCCTTACAAGCCTCTCACCAGGTGATGCCCAGCAGCCGGGTCCCATGAATATGAGAGAGAGAGAGAGAGATTGCACTAGCCATGAGGGCATAGTGAATAGCCTGGCAGGAGGAAGGCCTGGGGAGGCAGTCCCCGCTGACCTCAGCTGCCTCCCATCCAGGACTCCCTCGGGGGAAACAGCCGCACAGTGATGATCGCTCACATCAGTCCTGCAAGCAGTGCCTTCGAGGAGTCCCGGAACACCCTGACCTACGCCGGCCGGGCCAAGAACATTAAGACTAGGGTGAGAGTCCCTGTACTATCCACCAGGACACATCTTCCTGGGCTGAGATTGAAGCCCCTGGGCTGATCCCTGCCACCCCACCCCACTCTCTGGAACCAGCCACTGCTGCACTGGCCTCATTCCTCAGTTCTGTCACCTATACACTTCCCCTGCACCTTCAAACCTGTTCCTCTGCCTGGAAGCCCACAGCTCCCAAGGGTCCCCACTTCCTCCAGTTCCAGGTCTGTGCTCCCCCTGCCTCACCCCCTCTTCTTGCATTTCCAAAGCGCCTCTTCAAGACGGTCATCACAGGAGGGAGGCTTCACTGAGCACCTGCTCTGAGCCCTTTCACATGCTGTCTCCTTTGATCCTCAAAAGCAAGCAGTTGTTACTGCTGTTCCCACTGTACAGATTAGAACAGCAAGGCTTAAGGAAGTTAGGCAACTTCCCAGCTGGCCAGTGATGGCGCTGAGGATTGAAACTAGATCTGCCCTGTTTCCAAGTCCATGTCCTCACCCGTCTGTAAGCATGTTGGAATCCTTGCCATCCACTTAGAAACTGATTTCCGCCTGTTCGTGTGTGGATGAGAGGGAATGGATAAATGAGAGCATGCAGGGAACATTCTCCCGACCTCTAACACTTGCCAGCTTCTGTCCCAGAGGCTTTAAGTGTTGTTCTAGCCCCTCAATGGGGGACAGGAGACACATTCTTGAAACAGCCCACTGATGGTTCAGAATGTTACGAACAGCAGGTAAATGATGCCAATGGTAGGTGCTGGGGCAAGTCAGGAACAGGAAGCGGGTTGGGATGGCGGGGTCGAGTGGAACCCTCTGGAGACTGAGTGAGACCCTGAAGGCTGGGAGGACATTCTGGAAGGGCAAGAGCAGGGAGGACAGAGGTTCCAAAGGCAGGAAGGGGCTGGCATCCGTGGTGGGCATGGGAGAACAGGACGGGTTTTCAACCAGAGCAGGATGTTGGTGTAGGGGCAGTGAGCCCAGAGAAAATCAGAGATATAGGGGTGGAGGAATGAGGACGTCCCCCACAGGAAGTAGGCAGCAGGCAGCCACTGAAGGTCAATGAGATCTAGCAGTGAGTAGGGCAGGAGGTTGTGAAAGTGGAGGAAATGAGGCCATTACTGCCACCCAGAAAGACTGGCAGAGGCAGGGGAAGAAACGCCCTGCAGGCAGCCTCAGTGAGTGCACAGAGGCGGGGCCGGGACCTGGGGTGACTGCACCCCACCTCGGCTCCACACCATGCTCCCTGCAGGTGAAACAGAACCTGCTGAGCGTCTCCTACCACATCGCCCAGTACACCAGCATCATTGCTGACCTGCGGGGCGAGATCCAGAGACTCAAGTGCAAGATTGACCAGCAGGCTGGGCGGGGCCAGGCCCGGGGCCGGCAGGAACGGGGTGACATCCGCCACATCCAAGGTGCGCCTGCGGGTCTGGATGAATGGCAGCCTTCTTCGGGCAGCCTCACGTTGCTCTGGGATCAGGCCATGTTGGGTTCAAATCCAGACTCAGGCTCTTTCTGGTTGGGTGGCCGGGCTAGGCACTCGCCAGCTCTGAGCCTCCTAGCCTTCCACTATAAAACAGGGTTGTGATCTCTGCTTCAGACGGTTGCCAGAGATCACAACCCATTTTACAACCCCACCTTGGAAGAGTAGGTGGGATCCCGAGAGGGAGAGGCACGTGAGCACTGAGCCGTGCAGGCCATGCACTGGGGGCTGCGGTGCAGGGCCAAGAGGTCACCCCTGCATCACCAGAATGGGCTCCATTTCCTCGTAGACCTGCATATTTGCTATGATGGTCTTGAACAGACACTAAAGCTTCTTTAAAAAAAATTACTAATATAAAGCAGACAGCAAAATTTTTTTTTTTTTGAAACGGAGTCTCGCTCTGTTGCCCAGACTGGAGTGCAGTGTTGCAATCTAGGCTCACTGCAACCTCCTCCTGGGTTCAAGCAATTCTTCTCCCTCAGCCTCCCAAGTAGCTGGGATTACAGGCTCCCACCACTATGCCTGGCTAATTTTTGTATTTTTAGTAGAGACAGGGTTTCGCCATTTTGGCCAAGCTAATCTCCAACTCCTGACCTCAGGTGATCTGCCCACCTGGGCCTCTCAAAGTGCTGGGATTAGAGGCATGAGACACCATGCCTGGGCACAGACAGTAAAGTTTCTAAGGGCACCTTTTTATAGTTGGCACAGAGGTGCAATAAGGGTTAGCAGAAACCCAGTTCAGACCAAGGAGCTGGGAATCACTTTTGGCAGCAGCTTGAAGAGTCAATGTGGGAGTGGGGTGTGGGCGGAGGTAGTCATCTAGGGGTTCTTTCTGGAGGAAGAAATTGGACAAGAAGTGGGAGCAGTGAATGGCAAAGAAAGGGAGGGGAGGCCCCAGGTGGGCCCAGGCTTTCCTAGCTGAATCTGCCCTCTCCTCTGACCTTGCCCACCCTTACCCACCCGAAGCCGAGGTCCAGCTGCACAGTGGGCAAGGTGAGCAGGCCGGCATGGGACAGCTTCGGGAGCAGCTGGTCAGCGCCTTCCAGGAGCAGATGGATGTGCGCCGGTGCCTGCTGGAGCTGGAGAACCGCGACATGGAAGTCCAGATTGACACCTCCCGACACCTGCTCACCATTGCCGGGTAAGCCTCTCACCCCTGCGCCTGGGACCAGAGGAGCACGAACTGTGGCTGCACACTGTCCTGTCCCCCGACCCCACCCCCAGCCTGAATGCCCTGTCTCTCCGGGTGGGGCTGCGGCAGCTGGAAGCACGAGAAGTCCCGCCGGGCCCTCAAATGGCGGGAGGAGCAGCGGAAGGAGTGTTATAGTAAAGACGACAGTGAGAAGGACTCAGACACAGGCGATGACCAGCCAGACATCCTGGAGCCGCCTGAGGTGGCCGCAGCCCGGGAGAGCATCGCAGCCCTGGTGGGGGAGCAGAAACAGCTGTGCAAGCAGAAGGTGTCCAGGGTTTGGGGGCAGGGAGAGTGGGTTTGAGAGGCAAGGTGGAGGGGCCAGGGTTGGGGGTAGCAGTGAGGCCTGGGAGCTCACGCTGCAAATCCTGTGTGACGTTGCTAAGTTCTTTAACTTCTCTTTGCATGACATTCCCCACCTGTAAAATGGGGCAGTCCACGGTGCAGCCCTCATGGGGTTGTTGGGAAGATTACATAAATGCCTGGCACATACCAAGGACTCAAAAAATGGTAGCTAATGTTATCATTAGAGTTTTCCTGGCCCGGCGCAGTGGCTCATGCCTGTAATCCCAGCACTTTGATAAGCTGAGGATATCACTTGAGGCCAGGAGTTTGAGACCAGCCTGGCCAACATGGCAAAATCCCTCTCTACTAAAAATACAAAAAGATTTGCCTGGAGTGGTGGCTCAAGCCTGTAATCCCAACTACTCGGGTGGCAGAGGAATACGAATCACTTGAACCCAGGAGATGGAGGTTACAGGGAGCTGGGATAGCACCACTGTACTCCAGCCTGAGTGACAGAGCAAGACCCTGTCTCAAAAAATAAGAGATCTGAAAGTACAGTAAAAGAAAAAGCAAAACAAACAAAAAAAACCCGTCACCAACAAAAACAATAATAATATTTAGGTTTTTCCCAATAACAGATCTTTGCCTTCTGTTCCGGGACATACCCAGACCAGGGAGGCTTAGAGTATCATGAACCCTGAGGGTGTCAGATGGGCTGGGGTTGACCAGTTATCCTCCAAGCTGGTTCCAGGGGTGGGTTGTGGTTAGAGTGACAAGAAAGTGGACACTGAGGGGCCACCTTGGAGCAGTCCCCGGTTGTAAGGCCCAAGATGCAGCTTTCAGGGCGGGCCTCAGCCTGGAGCTCCAGGAGATGCCTGGAGTCCAGGAGCTGGAGGGGCGAGGACGGCTGGGCAGGCGGCTCGGACCCCAATCCCTGCTGCCAGGGGCTGACCAGCGCCTCCTGCAGCTGGCGCTGGAGCAGCGCTGTCGGGAGCTGCGCGCACGGGGCCGGCGCCTGGAGGAGACGCTGCCGCGGCGCATCGGCTCGGAAGAGCAGCGCGAGGTGCTCAGCCTGCTGTGCCGCGTTCATGAGCTCGAGGTGGAGAACACCGAGATGCAGTCGCACGCGCTGCTCCGCGACGGCGCGCTCCGCCACCGCCGCGAGGCCGTGCGCCGCCTGGAGCAGCACCGCAGCCTCTGCGACGAGATCATCCAGGGCCAGCGGCAGATCATCGACGGTAGGGCCCGTGCCCCGGAGCACCTGAGCCACCCGCGGGGCGCCCGCGGGCACGCACTGAGCCCTGCCCTTCCCCCGGCAGACTACAACCTGGCCGTCCCGCAGCGCCTGGAGGAGCTCTACGACGTGTACCTGCGGGAGCTGGAGGAGGGCAGCCTGGAGCGGGCCACCATTATGGACCAACTGGCCTCCAGGGCCCTGCAGGTGGGTGGGCACCTGGGCGGCCTGAACATGGGCGCATGCGCGGAGGAGCGGCTGACGACCAAGGCAATGCCTGCAGGCAGCTGGAAGGGACCGGACCCGGCTGGTTGGCACCTCAGGGAGTTCACTCCCTTCCTTCTTACCACTCCCAAAGCCTTGTTGAGCCTAAGACCTCCATCCCTGGGTACTCATCTTAGTCCCTTGTCTCAACTCAGGGCCTGAGGGTCAGGGCTGGCCATCTGAGATAGCACAAATGGCCCCAGGTGTCCTCCCAGGAGACCGAGCCATCAGGCAGTGCCACTGGGGATGCCTAGCAGACCACAGCTTACCTCTGAGGACCCAAACACAAGCCCACTGCTCTTCTGGAGCTCTCAGGACATCTTACAATCCTTGTCACCCTATGAGCCTTTGTTACTCTGTGCTAATCCGGTCCAGGACCAAATCTTCTAACTGCCCACCCTGGCTCCCTCCTCCCCAGGACAGCTCCTTGCCCAAAATTACCCCAGCAGGAACCTCACTGACCCCGGATTCTGACCTGGAGAGTGTGAAGACACTGAGCTCTGATGCCCAGTGCCTGCAGAACAGCACCCTCCCTCCCCTCAGCACAGAGAGGTGAGATGGGGGCCACCTGCCCCAGCCCCATCCTGTGCCCTGTTCCAGAGAGGCCAACCCAGACTAAGGCCAAATGGGAAGCATGAGGCAGCAGTGAGAGGGAGGAGGTGGCCCAGAGCCGGAGCCGGGACTCCCGGGTTCTCTCTCCCTTCACACCAACAGCTTCTCCCCTGGGGTGGGGGTGGGACCTCGGTGAGAGGGCCTGGTCTACAGCCACTCGTCTTCCTCTGCCAACTTCAGTGAAGGCCACCACGTATTCAAGGCTGGTACTGGGGCCTGGCAGGCAAAAAGCTCCTCTGTGCCCACCCCACCTCCCATCCAGCTCGGCAGCCTGGTGACCCAGGAGGTGAGCTCTCAGTACCCCCGATGGCCCCACGGGATCTGCTGCAGGGGGTGTGGGACATGGGGGTGGACAGCAGCAGTTGGGATGGAGCCTTTCCCAAACGGCACCAGCCTGAGGCCCCGCTGTCTCTCCCAAGTGTGGCATGGGGTCCCTGCTGTGTTCTAGAGTTTCCTCCTCCCAACCACTCCACCCCACAGGCCCCTGCTCAGGACTGCCTGGGCAGCTGGAGCAACTCTTCGCCCGACAGCAGCGAGAAGCTGTCTGAGATCCCCTTGTCCCGCAAAGGTGTGTGTGCCCTCTGCTGCCCCCGCCACCCCACCTAGCCTTGTCTAAACTCTTCAGATCACCCAGCCCAAAGCCCTTTCCTGCCCTCTGCACTGCCAAGTGCAACCATGCATTGGGTCCTGAACATTCTGTAGAGTCAGCATTGCCCCTGAGGATGAGTCAGTCAAGGACACTTAGAGAGGCAGGGGCAAAATAGGAAATCAGAAAAGAGACATGTGGCATGGAGAATTGTGCCCTTCCTGCTCAGTAATCACTGTAATAGCAAATATCAATTCAGTCCCTACCCCCTGGATAATGTGGGTTGAACCCATTTTCTCAATTAATCCTGGAAATAACCTGATGGCATTAGTCTTTTCATCCCCCATTTACAGATGAAAGTGAGGCTCAGGAACCGGCTCAAGTTTCTTACATAGCAAACCCCTGGCAGTGCTGGGTTTGAAACCTAGGCGGTCTGGCTCCTACCCATGTCTGCCCTGTCAGAGGAGGCTGTTGAGAGGTGGCCTTGACCTTAGGTTGTGTGTTCCCTGTGTCTCGCTGCAGAGAGGAAGGAGATCCTGACTGGCACCAAGTGCATCTTGGTGAAGGCTGCCCGGCGGCGCTCGCGGGCTCTGGGCACCGGGGGACGACACCTGCTGGTGCCCACGACAGAGCGCAGCAGCCTGTCCCTGCACTCGCTGAGCGAGGGTGATGATGCGCGGCCACTGGGCCCGTTGGCCTGCAAGCGTCCGCCGAGCCCCACGCTGCAGCATGCTGCCAGTGACGACAACCTTTCCAGCAGCACGGGCGAGGCCCCGTCCCGGGTGGTCAGGCATCATGGGGATGGCCCCGGGCCCTGGCTGCGTGGCCAGAAGAAAAGCCTGGGCAAGAAAAGGGAGGACTCGCTGGAGGCAAAAAGAAGGAAGCGGAGGTCCCGATCCTTTGAGGTCACCGGGCAAGGGGTGAGGCGGGGCACAGAGGCGGGTGTCTAGGCACCTCCATAGCAGCTGAGGGCCCAAAGGCTGGGTTTCGCCAGAGGCTCCGGGGCATCTCTAGCCTACACCACTATGAGAGGCACCACCCTCCACAGAGCCTCTGTCCCCAGCCTGGTGTAGAAGCTGGGACAGATCCTGGTAGCAGATCCCTGTGCTGCTCTCTGCCTCACCCCATTGTTTAACCATCACAGCTCTCCCATCCCAAGACACACCTCCTGGGGCCCCATCAGGCGGAACGCACCTCGGACCACAGGATGCCAGCGTGCAGGCACCCAGCCCCTGGCCTCCAGCATCTGGGAAAGGTCACACTACCTTTGGCCAAAGTCAAACTCCCTCCAAGCCAGAACACGGGTCAGTATCAGCAAGGAGGGGATAGGGAGGGGAGGCCTCCGCCAGCCCAGGGAGCAGAGAAGACAAGTTGCCCTCCCTGCGCCTCTGGCTGCCCCTTGCTGGAAGCATGGGTCTAGCAGAATTCTCATGGGACTGGCATCTTGGGGTTGTGCCCCTAGAGAGTTCAAGGCCACTGGGTGATGGGGGAGGAGTCACGGAGGCGTTCTGAAACCATCCATCCTACCCCATTCCCTGCTGCAGGCCCCGGAGACTCCTCACCCCTGGCTGCTCCCCCCAATCCAGCTGGTGGTTCTCGACGGGCTACCCGTGGGCCTCGCCTGCCCCACGGTACAAGCACCCATGGCAAAGATGGATGCTCCCGGCATAACTGAGGGGCCCTGCCTGGAACCGGCTCTCTTGTCCCCCAAGACTGAATGGGGGCTAGCAGGGCATGGAAGGTGGAGGCTGGACAGATGGGGATGACCAGGAAGCAGGAGCTCAGGATCTCAGCAGGCCGGGGCTCCTGAGACCCAGGAACTGGGGTGTCTGTCCAACCCTCCCATGCTTTCAGTGCCACTGGGGAAAAGAGGTGAGGCCAGGGGACATGGTCGGGAAGGCTGGGCTCCCTGGCCTCCCAGCCCTGGACAGAATGCTATTGCCAAAACCCTGCACAGACCTGAGACCACCCTCAGCCTTGGAAATGGGGGAAAGCAGCTGGGCAGTGAGACAGGGCTCCTAGTCCACATCCAGTGCATGGGCATCCTGGATGGTTGGGGAGGTGCTGACAGGCACTTCACGTATGACAATTGGGGATGTGGGTGGGGAGGGAATCTGGTTTTGTTACTTGGCAGTGGCTTTTTCTCCCCCTTCCTTTTTAACAATAAAATCCCGTTTGGGCCTTGATGGTTGTGTGGGAAACTCAACCTTGTCTGGAATGTGGGGTGGCCATGACTGATTAAGATTGAACCAGCTGGGCATGGTGGCTCACGCCTGTAATCTCAGCACTTTGGGAGGCCAAGGCAGGTGGATCACGAGGTCAGGTGATCGAGACCATCCTGGCTAACACCGTGAAACACCATCTCTACTAAAAATACAAAAAATTAACCGGGCGTGGTGGTGTGTGCCTGTCATCCCAGCTACTTAGGAGGCTGAGGCAGGAGAATCTCTTGAACCTGGGAGGTGGAGGTTGCAGTGAGCTGAGATCACACCACTGCACTCCAGCCTGGGTGACAGGACACCATTCCCCCCCAGAAAAAGAATCAATCAATTCCCCCTCCTCCCAGTCCCCATCTCCCCCAGCTCACTCACTGTATAGCACCACCCTACAGATACCTGGGGGAGAGGGTTTTTTCTCTAGATCTTAAGGCCTCTCTCCAGGGTGGGGCTAGCAAGGTCCGTTTTGCCCCATCCCACAGGCCTTCACACCTGCCCAGCCACCCTCCCAGGAGAGGTCAGGGTCTGGGGTAGCCCAGGTGGCAGAAAGCCTCACAACCCAGATGAGGGGGTTGCCCCTCGAGGTTAGGGCTCAGAAACTGCCCAGCTAAGTCCTTCAGCTTCAAGGTAAGGAAACTCCCAAAAGGGGAATGGGGTGCTCCTCGACTCCCAGGCAGGTGGGTTGCTGTGACCACGTGGATGCTTTTACCTGCCCTAGTTCTGTGTCTGGGCTGGGGGAACGCCCAACAAAGGGCAGTGAAGCCCCTAAACCCCTTGACTTGTGGGACCCCCACCTCGGGTGGTTTTTACCCAGAAACTGAGTGGTTCAATCATCCCCTTACCACTCTGAGCATCAGTTTATTCGGGACAGAGAACATTCCTTCAAGTCAGCTGTGAAATCAGCTCTTGAAAACAGCCATCTTGCCTAACATACCTCGCCTGGATTCCAAGGCAGCCGCACCTGGCCACCCATGAGAGCAGCCTTGTTAACACCTCCACGCTCGCCTCGCCCTTCCCAGACCCACACGGACCACCTAAGCCAGGCCTTTATTCCCCGACCCCGAGGCTACTTGGGGGTCCGGATAAGGGTATGGTACACAGGTTTGACAATGAGGTGCAGGTGCAGGGCGTTCTCCACCAGGTACTCCGAGTTGCGGCGCTGCAGGTCAGCGTGTGCCAGGAAGTCGCCAGCCTCCTCGCTGCTCTGGTGGAAGCTGTACGCGTGGCGGACCACCAGGCGGCCCTGCTGGCGCGCCCCCACCAGCACGGTCTTCTGGAAGCTCACGCCCGCCGCGTCGCCGCCGCTGCTGGCCGGCGTCACCACCAGCCGCGGTCGGCCGTCCTCGGGACGCGCGGCGGGCAGCGCTGTGCCCGCGGCGTCGGCGTAAACGGGGCGCAGGCTGACGGGCAGCCAGCGCGGCGAGAAGAGCACGTTCCAGGTGACCCGGCGGCCCGCGTCGTGGCCGCTCGGGCCCAGCTGCGTCTGGAAGCTGGTGCTGCGGTCGTCGCGGGCCGGGTTGTTGATGACCCACGGGGCGCCCCAGGCAGGCGCGAGGTAGTTGCGGGGCAGGAAGGCGCTACCGTTGACGTCGAAGAACTTGGCGTAGTGCAGCGGCGACGCGGCGTGGAACTGGTAGGCCTGCAGCAGGAGGTCAGCCACCGCGGGGCCATGGCGCGCCAGGGCGGCCGAGCGCGCCTGCAGCTGGAACAGCTGTGCCGGAGGAATCATCGGGTAGCGGATAGCGCGCAGCGCTCGCTCGGCCACGGCGGGCGGAGGCCGCGCGCGCCCCAGCCAGGCCTCCAGCGCGTGGAACAGCTCCAGCTCGTCCTGCAGCACCAGGTCCGAGCGCTGCAGGAGCTGCCACAGCAGCTCGGGGCTCACGGCGCCCCACTCGGCACTGGCCGCCACGGCCGACAGGTTCCAGGCGAGGAACTGCAGGCAGCTCTCGCGCAGGGCCTCGTCCCCGGTGCCCACGGCGTAGTGGTACCAGCCCACCGCCGGGCCCACGCCGCCCGCCAGGTGTGCGCGCATGTAGTCTGCCACGCCGCGCTGAAGGGAGGCCACGCCGTACTTGGTGGCCAGCCGGTGCAGGGGGATGGCCTGGGCCAGCAGCACGGTCAGCTCCCCGCAGTACAGGTACCTGCGGGAGAGACAGAGAGGTGGGGCGGGGTCAGGGCGGTACCCATCTCCCAATACAGCTTTTTCAGAGTCCACAGGAGACCCGGCCTGGAGTTGGAGCTTAATGGTCCGGGTGCAAACACAGTGGAAGCCCCACCCTGAGGCTTCCCGTGTTTTCCTTTCAAGGGCCCTTCCAGGCCATTCTTACTTCACAGGCTCTTCTTTCCGTTTCTGCGGTGATGGAGGAATTGCTGCATTGACTGTGCCTCTACTAGGCCTGCAGCTCTAGACTGGAGCAAAAGAGATGCGGCTCCTACCACTGGGGTTTACAGTCTGAACAGGATCCACGGCCTGCCTCCTCCTTGCCGCGAGTGTGGGCAAGTCACTTAACTTTAATGACCCTTAGGCTAATCAATCGTCTAGGAAAGAGGGGAGTGGCACACACCCCTCAGGGTCATTGTGACAACCGGAGGAGAATAAAGAATCTTGCTGCAGGCCAGGTGGGTGTCAGTGGCTCACACCTGGAATCCCAGCACTTTGGACAGCCAAGATGGGAGGATTGCTTGAGGCCAGGAGTTCAAGTCTAGCTTAGGCAACATAGCAAGACCCTATCTCTACCAAAAAAAAAAAAAAAAGTTAAAACATTAGTTATTTGTGGTGCATACTTGTAGTCCTAGCTGCTTGGGAGACTGAGGCGGAAAGATAGCTTCAGCCCAGGAGTTCAAGGCTGTGGTGAGCTGTGATCATTATGCTACTACACTCCAGCCTTTTTTTTTTTTTTTTTTGAGACGAGGTCTCCTTGTGTTGTCCACATTGGTCTCAAACCCCTGGACTTGATCAGTCCTCCCACCTTGGCCTCCCAAAGTGCTGGGATTACAGCTGTCCGCCCCATTTCTTTTTTGTGGCCTCACCTTTCCTTTTCCTCTCCCTCTGTTGATCATCACTTTTGCTAACCATCTCTCTCTCTCACTTCATCTACCACTGTCCCCCTGCTTACTCTTCCTGCCAGTCCCCACTGGCACACGGCACCACACTTGCCTATGGGAGTGTGGCAGCCACTGCCAGCCATCTTCCCCAGCATCCATTTCTCCCCTTTCCCCTGCGTGATTGCCTCTGGGAATTAAAGACTACATTTCCCAGGCTCCCTGATACTGGGCATGGTCATGTGACTCACTTCTGGTCCGTGGGCACAATATGGGGATTTGTGGGAAGGCTGATTAAATGCAACTGATTCAGGGGAAGAGGAAGACCCTTTGTGCCTTTCTGTCTTATCCCCTTTACTGTTGCCTGGAACTTGGAAGCAATGTCTGAAATTCTGCAGCCATCTCATCTGAGCTGTTAGAACAGAGTCACTTTCTTAGACACTAGTGTAAGTGGCATGCCCAGTGCAACACCCTGGCAGGAGGCAGGAAGTGGAGAGAGCGGCTAACTTTTCAGCTCCCTAGCCCTGTGGTTCCAAACTCGGCCAAACACCAAAACCATAGGGATGCTTTAAAATAAAATAAAATAAAAATTCCTCTATAATGGAACATTTAGGAAAATAAAAATAAATAAAATACAATGAAAAATGATTGTTGACCCTAACCCTATGCCTGAAACTGACAATCCAGGTTGGGGCCCATGAAACTGTAGTTTTTTTGTTTGTTTTTGCTTGTTTTGTTTTTAAGAGTCTCATTCTGTCGCCTGGAGTGCAGTGGCATGATCTCAGCGCACTGCAAACTCTGCCTCCGGGATTCAAGCCATTCTCCTGCCTTAGCCTCCCAAATAGCTGGGATTACAGTCGAGTGCCACTATACCCAGCTAATTTCCTATATTTTTAGTAGAGACTGGGTTTCACTATATTGACCAGGCTGGTCTCGAACTCCTGACCTCAAGTGATCCGCCTGCCTTGGCCTCCCAAAGTGCTGGGATTGCAAGTGTGAGCCACCGTGCCTGGCCCCAAAATGCTAATTTTGTATTTTTAGTAGAGATGGGGTTTCTCCATGTTGGTTAGGCTGGTCTTGAACTCCCAACCTCAGGTTATCTGGCCCCTCAGCCTTGGAAAGTGCTGGGATTACAGGTGTGAGCCACTGCGCCCGGCCCCAAAACTATAGTTTTAAAAAGCTGTCCCATGGTCATGTTTGGAAATAGCTCTGAGGCGGGGGCGGTTACCAGGAACCGGAAGTGACATCAAACTTCAGAGATGACGTGGGCGAAGACAGGGAGCCGTGTGGTGGAAGAAGGGATGCGAGGGGCACTGTCATCCCAGTGATGTCCAGGGAAATGGACATCACAAGCTCTAAGGGCCTGGGCTTCCTCGACCCTGTAGGTGGAGGCTCTGGGGGCTGAGGGAGGGATGAAGCCTCCCCCTGGTCTTCCCCATCCCCACCTGATGAACTTGTCGAAGACAGTGGCGCAGTCCCTCGGCTCCTGCAGTGCCGCCTCACTCTGGTTACTCAGCAGCTCCCGGAACAGCTCGCTGTGCAGGCCCAGCAGCAGGCGGTGGGCGTGGAAGACCCGCACCTCGTCGGTGCCCGCGGCCTGCACCCGCAGAACCACGTCGCTGGTATTGCCCTGTCGCAGCAGCTCCTGCAAGCGCTGGAGCACCACCTGGGAGTGGTTGATGGAAGCGCCAGCCGCCTCCCCGCCAACATCGGCTCTCTGGGCTGCAGCAGGAAAGGAATGCAGCTGCCTGAGAAGGCACCCAGGCCCAGGGCCTCAGTTGGGGGTGCAGAGGCACCAGCCAGAGACACAGGCATAGATGTGAGCAGAGGGCAAGGTGGGCCTAGGCAGGCTGTGTGCACACCGTGCCCATGAGGTGCGTGGATGCGTCTGTGCACAAACACATCCCGGGTGGGAGGGTCATGCGGATGCAAATCCCAAGAGGAGGCTCTTGGAAGGGGTGATTCAGGCAGGGAGAGGTTGTGCTCAGGTTTGGGACACCACACCCGGAACTCATCTGTATGCTACCAGACCCCCAGGCAAGGGTTGAGGAAACTCGTGGTCCCAACCTTTCTTAACCTCCTAAAGAATTGTCCGTCTAATCCCTTGGAGCGGTAGTTAGAAGTGGTGCATTCAGTAACAAGTATTTATTGAGCACTTATTATCTGCTAGACAGTCTCCTAGGAGCTTGGGATATGGCAGTAGACAGAGCAAGCCAAGTTCTTATGCTCATCAAAGCACAATTGGACATATCAGACAGGTGAGGTGCACACAATAAGCACGCCAGTTTTAAAGGAGCTAGCCAGGGGACCAGTGTCAAGGCGAGGATCCAGCCCTGCAAAGGCCCTCGAAGGGAACGGGCTTGGTGTACTGGGAGCAGAGAGAGGGTTAGGGAGGCCAGAGCAGTGGCAGGAGAGAGGGGCGGGTGTGAGACGAGGCTGCAGATGTGGAAGGGAAGCTGTTTTCCAGGCCCAGCCCCGCCCTCTTGGGTCCTGATTTGAGACAGAAGCCCACTTTCTGTGGGTGGCCAGCAGGGGACAGGAGAAAGTGCGGAAGGCCAGCTGGTGCTGGAATGGGACTCCCTGGGTAACGGAGCATCGAGGCTGCCCGGGCCAGCCCTTCGCTCATGCTCCAGGGGGTGCCTTGACAGTCAGATGGGGATGTGCACTCAGTTACAGAAACTGTCCGCAGCTTTCCCAAGCTGAGAACAGCAAGGGGAGCCTTGCAGAGGGAAGCAAGCAGGGGTGTGATAGCAGCAGAGGGGCCCAGCCACAGGAGCATGCACAGCACATACAGGGCCGTGGTGCACACGGGAGAGACGGCTCACACAGGAGCAGAGCCATCTGTGTGTGAGAGGCGGGGGCCAAGGGAGAAAGGGAGGGTGAGAAAGAAGTGGATGGTGCGTTTCCCAGCCCTGCCTCCCCCAGCTGTCACTCTGAAGGACCTGAATGCTGATGGCGTCCCCATTCAGCCTCTGCCCAGGACAATGGGCAATGGAGGGTCCTCCTGTCCTTAAGACCCTGCCCGCCTGCCTGCCCGGCCCCTCCTTCCTTCAGAGACGAGTCCATGGAGCTGCCGGTCCACCCAGTGCTCTCCCCGGCAGCTGGACACCGCCCCCTCCCGGCCAGCTGCATGCAGCCCATGCTGAACGTCTAGCCGCTCCACCCTGCCCGCACCTGGCCCACTGTGCGCTCACCTGCATGGGTGACCAGGCCCACCAAGGTCAGCATGGCCCAGAAGCTGCCCCAGGACCCAGGCTTGGAGTGGCCTATCCTAGGCATCTTTGTGCTCCGCCCCCAAGTCCACTGGAGGGACGGTGGAGCCCAGACCACTCCGCTCACATCCCTCTTCCTTATATAGGATCCAGCACAAGGGGACGGCACCCCCTTCCTGCCTGGCCCCCCTCCCCCGACTCAGCCTCCTCCATGGATTGGTGGAAGCTGGCCCCAGCTGTTGCCCAGGCAACCACTTAAGCCAGAGAGTGGCAGCCCCAGGGGCTATTGTGCTGCCCGTGGGCCCCCAAGGGGAACAGATCCGGAGCCCTCCTCCCCCGGTCTCCGTACCACCCAGCAGGGCTAGCCAGGCTTCTCCCTGGAAAGTTTCAGGCTCTCTGAAGAATAGGCGAGGGGCTCCAGGGCCACTGGCCCTAGGGTCCCCAGTTCCCTCCCCCAACCCCAGGCCTTGGCCCTGGCACGGAGCGCACTTGGCAGCCTTGTGGCTGGAGCGCCATGGTGAGCCGGCTGCAAAGGAAGGGCCTGCAAGAGGAGAGGAGAGGCTGCTGAGGCTCCCACCCCTCCCCCACTCCCATGTTGGGGTGGGGCGGCTCCTCAGAGGGAAACTCAGGAGTCTCCCAAATAGGGACCCATAGGTAACCGGTGTCAGTTTCATATTCTTTGGTGTGCTGTGGGAGGGCCGGCAGGAAAGCTCTGTGGGGACTGTGACTATTACCTACCCCAGGGGCAAGCAGAGCCACAGTGGCAGGGCTGGGCATAGAGCAGATGCACCCTGCCCCGTGCACCACTGCATGGGTGACCCCTCCCCAGAGTGGGGCTGGCCACCCTCCAGCTCTGAGCCCCAGCCAGCCCAAGGGTGCTCGCTGTCTGCCCCACTACTACCTGGCTTCAATTCTCCTTCCCCAGGTGGCCTCAGGTCTCTGGGTTCACCTCCTTAGAAGGCTTCTTTTACCAGCTTCTGTCTAATTTCCAACTGTAACTTTTCCTTTCCCAGAGTTCCAAGGAGGCATGCCGCAGACCTGCTGTCTCACTCCCACTGTAGGGAAACTGAGGCAGGGGGCTAGGTTGCAGTCTCAGTCGGGTTAGTGCAGAGGAGTGCTCTTCTAAAAACCAAGGCAAGAGAGAGAGGAAAGTGAGGTCTGGAGCTCAGCGGAAGTGTGTGTGTGTGTGTATGTGTGTGTGTGTGTAGGGTGGCATGCTGTTGAGTCCCTACCTTTGCAGGGAGCCAGAAGGTTCTGCCCCAGCTCTTCATGGGAGGGACTCCTTTGAGCTTGACTAACTGAAATGGGTGGCTCCCAAGGGCTCTGACTCCGAGGCAAGGCTCTGGGTTGGGGGTGAATTGAATCTTCCTCTCCCTGGCTCTCTGGATTCCAGGGACCAGGTCGATGCATTGATTTCTGCCTCTGGCTGGCACAGAGAGACCCAACAGCTCCACCTCCTCTCTGGAGCTGCAGAGAGAGCAGGAACTGGGTCTGGCATCTGCTTCGTCCGGGTTGGCAGAGTTGGAGCTCTCTCCAGCCCAGCGGAAACCCCTCCGGCTGCCCTGACTTTCATGCCTGGCTCCCCTCGTCCAAGTCCACTATCCCTTGCCCACTGGCTGCCCGCCTGCCCTTCCCATGGGCTGTGCCATGTCCTGGCTCAACCCAGCGAGTCCAAGTCTCCATGTAGCAGGCAGCCTGGGCCCTGAGGGCATCCCAGCTTCTAAGCACGGTGCCTTCAACAGGAATGCTATTGATGATAAGAGAACCACTACTCAGAAAACCCGCTCAAAGACTATCGTTCGATATTTGTGCCTCTCAACTCCAGCCTCCCTGAGCCTCTGCATCTGTCATTCTTTGTTTTGTTTTGTTTTTCTAGAGGCAGAGTCTCTCAGTCAACAAGGCTGGAGTGCAGTGACGCAATCATAGCTCACTGCAGCCTCAAGCTCCTATGCCCAAGTGATCTTCCTGCCTCAGCCTCCCAAGAAGCTGGGACACAGGCAGTGCCACCATACCCAGCTAATTTTGTATCAGTCATTTTTGAAGGGTGCCACCTACATTAGAATCTCCCATGCTTCACCAAGGAAGCAGAATTTTCAGGGGCAGGGTCTGGCTGTCTGTATGTTCTAAGTACTCCCAGATGATTATTATAAGCACTCCAGGACAGGCTCTACCTACTAGAGTTAGAGGGTGGCATTTCAAGTGTGAAGGAAGCTGGGAGGCCTTGGATCATCAAGAAGACCTGGGAGAGTCACTTCTGACTCCCCATCTCCAAGAGGCCCCACCTCCCATTATTTCTAACCTCTCTTATCCCTGGCCCTCCTTGAATGATTTAGAAACTGGCTGTCCACATAGGGGCATTCTCTGTTCTCATTTTCTTAGTCTGAGCATTGCTGGAGAGAGAGAGAGAGAGTGTGTGTGTGTGTGTGTGGGTGGTATGCATGTGTACGTGTGTATGCAGTGTGTGTGTGCATATTTATCTGTGTGTATGTGTATGTTGTGTGTGTACATGCATGTGTGTGGTGTGTTTGCGTGCATATTTGTGGATCCGTGTGTGTGTGGTGCGTGCCTGCGTGTGGTGTGTGTACACACATGTGTATGTATAGGGAGTGTCCTGGGGAGGGAGAGAGAAAGCTGGGTATTCACCCTGAGCACTCTTTTTTTTTTTTCTTTCAGGATGGAGCCTCATTCTGTCACTCAGGCTGGAGTGCAGTGGCACGAATTCGGCTCACTGCAACCTCCGCCTTCTGGGTTCAAGCAATTCTCCTGCCTCAGCCTCCTGTGTAGCTGGCATTACAGGTGTGCACCACTATGCCCAGCTAATTTTTGTATTTTTAGTAGAGATGGGGTTTCAACATGTTGGCCAGGCTGGTCTCGAACTCTTGACCTTAAGTGATCCTCCTGCCTCGGCTTCCCAAAGTGCTGAGATTACAGACGTGGGCCACCATGCTTGGCCAAGTCTTTGAGAGGAAGGATTTGCAGCACTGCATTCTTTTTTTTTTTCATCCTTGAGGATCTGGGAGCTCCATAATTCCTCGAAGGCAAGTCTGATAAGTTCACAAGCCAGCACCATCCTAGAGAGAATTGTTACTTCCCACCCCAGACAGGAATGTTTATAGCCTAAGCCACGTGTCTGAGGTCTCGTGGCCAGGAACCACAGAGGCAGGATTTATTTTTCAAGTTCTGAGTTCTGCTTGATTTTTCTTTTTTCTGACTTTTTGGTTAGAGGTGGGGTCTCACTCTTTCGCCCAGGCTGGAGTGTGGTGGCACTTTCATAGCTCACTGCAGCCTCAAATTCCTGGGCTCAAGCAATCCTCCAGCCTTAGCCTCCCAAGTAGCGGGGACCACAGGTGTGAACCCCTGTACCTGGCTACTTGACTTTTCTTTCCACAACCCCAAGCTGTCTTTTTGGGAAGGTTTTTCAGTTGTGATAAATGATCCCTTTGGATGAGGAATCTCTTTAACTGTAAAAGCAACAGAAAACTCCTGCAAGCTTGGGGCCAGATTTGAGTTTCTGAATCTGCAAAGGAAGTGATGAGACATTGGACTGCGATAACACCTCAGAGGGGTGGGCTCCAGAGGCACGCAGCCCAGCCTTTACCTGGCACCCTCCCTTGCATCCCTAGTGCCTCCTGCCCTCACTTAGGGTTCCATGAGTCACTGGGCCACTTGGATTGGGGACAGGGAATCATGGATCTAAGTTCCATGCACCGCGTATTCAGAGGAGCACATAAAGGTAAATAAGAGGCTGGGTGTGGTGGCTCCTGCCTGTAATCCCAGCACTTTGGGAGGCCTAGGTGGGCAGATCACTTGAGGTCAGGAGTTCAAGCCCAGCCTGGGCAACATGGTGAAACCCTCATCTCTACTAACAATACAAAAATTAGCCAGGCGTGGTGGCAGGTGATTGTAATCCCAGCTACTTCGGAGGCTGAGGCAGGAAAATTGCTTGAACCTGGGAAGTAGAGGTTGCAGTGAGCTGAGACTGCACCCCTGCACTCCGACCTGGGCAACAGAGCAAGACTCTCTCAAAAAAACAGACAAAAAAGTAAATAAGAAGGAATCCTTAGCCAGGCACTGTGGCTCACACCTGTAATCCCAGCACTTTGGGAGGTCAAGGCAGGTGGATTGCGTGAGCCCAGGAATTCGAGACCAGCCTGGGCAACATGGTGAAACGCTGTCTCTACAAAAAATACAAAAATTAGCTGGGCATGGTGGCATACACCCATAGTGCCAGCTACTCAGGAGGCTGAGGAGGGAGGATCGCTTGAGCCTGGGAGTTTGAGGCTACAGTGAGCTATGATTACACCACTGCACCACAGCCTGGGTGACAGAGTGAGACTCTGTCTCATACCAAAAATAAAAGAAGGAATCTTCCCCTCCTAACTGGCCAGCCACGGGTGACTCTTCTGCCCACACCTAACAGCAGCAGGCTGAGCCAGGAGTCTGAAAAACACTGGCCAGAGATCCCAGAGAGGTCCCCGTGTGTGGCTGGTATCATCCCTGTCATCTTTCCCTGAAGTGATTCACACCCTGCAGGATGCTCCCCCTGAAGCCAGGCTGTCCCAGCACGGTCACCTCCACTGTTGTGCTTAGCACCCTCAGTCACACTGTTCCCCATCCGAATGTCATCCATCTGTCCCCTGGCTGCCATCTCCCCGAAACCTGAGCTTACAGGGGCCTCTCACTCTGTAGGAGGGAGTGAAAAGTGAACAGCTCCGAGGAAGAAACGAACCTGAGTTCAAATTCCAATGCCACACACAGCTCTGCGACCTTAGCCGAGCTGCTTAACTGCTCTGATCCTGGGTCTCCTCTTGTGTGAAATGAAGGGAACTAGAGTTTGCTTGTAGAGCGGCTGTGAGGATGAAAAGTGTGGGGATGGGGAAATGAATGACTCACCTGGTGCTCATTCCTGGTAGCTGTGGCTGGACTGAACATGGCTGAAGACTTGAGACCAAAAGGTCCAGGTGTGCAGCTGTGTCTTCACAAAATCTTTCACCTTGCCCAGGTTGGCTCAGAGGTGTCAGTCTTCGCGGATAGAATCCCTTCCACCGTGGGCTAGCAGCCTACCCTGACCACTGACGCCACTCCATGTAGGAAAGAATCACTGCCATTAAGAAGCGGGCCTCTCGGCCGGGCGTGGTGGTTCACGCCTGTAATCCCACCACTTTGGGGGGCTGAGGTGGGTGGATCACCTGAGGTCAGGAGTTCAAGACCAGCCTGATGAACATGGCGAAACCCTGTCTCTACTAAAAATACAAAATTAGCTGGGCGTGGTGGCACATGCCTGTAATCCCAACTACTTGGGAGGCTGAGGCAAGGAGAATCGCTTGAACCCGGGAGGCGGAGGTTGCAGTGAGCCGAGATCGCGCCACTGCACTCCAGCCTGGACAATGAGAAGGGGCCTCTCGCCTCTGTACAGGGTGTGTGCTGGCTGATGACGTGGCTATCTGCTGCCGCCACTGAGCTGAACATTTCCAGGCTTCACCTCTTGAACCAGCGATCCCAGCGTCATTGGTGATGATCATTATGACATTGCCCATGGGTGCAAAAGGACCAGCGGGACCACGCTTCCCCACAGGGCATCATTGCTGTCCCGGGTATGGAAGCATGTCCTGAGGAAGACAAATCCATAGTGTCCCATGTGCAGAAAAGCGGACATGCTTGTCTCAGCCATTCCAGGTGGCTGAGGTCTTCACAGGTCACACAGGGCAGCTGGGACCTCCAAAGAAGAATATCCAGGGACTCCAGCAGTTTCTGCCAGGTGGATCCAGCTGTCTTCCAGAACAGGCCTTCCATGGGGTGGGATTCTAAGCTGCTGGAAGGACATGCATGGGGCATCACGTTAGCAAACGTAGCCCTATCTCTCCCTCTCCTCGCTCTGAATCCAGGGAGCTCTGGTTTCCCGCGTAGCCTGTGTGAGAGCCTTGGCTGAAACCATTGCGCTCTGTTTGAAGAATATTTAAGGTTTCCAATCAAATGTACATCCTTCAGAAAAACAAAGTCAGCTGGGCATGGTGGTCACACCTGGAATCCCAGCACTTTGGGAGGCCAAGGCACAAGGACCACTTGAAACCTGGGGTTCCGGACTAGCCTCGGCACCACAGTGAGATCCCAACTCTCTCTGTATCTATACATAAAATAAAATTTAAAAACACAGTGTAGGGACAGGGTAGGCACTCGATAAATGTTGTCGGGACCCCTCCTCGCCCCTCCCACATTCGTGGCAGCTCCTTGAAGAGAGGTCCTGCCTCCTCTCACCCCTAGCCTCCTGCTGCAAGGAGATGGTGGCCTGGGGCGTCATCTGTGCTACTTTCCCTTTCTGGGCAGAGGACCTGTCCTGAGCAGGCAGCTCCCTCTCCAGTGTCACTGTGCCACCCCAGCGCCTGGCCAAGCCACGGGGCTTTCAGGCTTGCAGGGTCAGGATGTGACCACCAGGGGGCAGCAGGGCATCAGCTGTGAGTATCCCAGTGGGCCTTGGCGTGGGGAGTTCCAGGCTCAGATGTGGGATCTAACTCCCAGAGCCATGAAGCTCCCTATATTCCCTGCCATATTTTCTGCCACATTCCCAGAGAACAGGCCGTGGGAGGCGATTCCGAGGGTCCTGAGCTGTCCTCCAGAGGCCGTCCACTGGGCATCCATGTCCCGGGTGCCCACTTGTGGGCTGCTCTGGCCACTCCTTTCCTAGGGCAGGGGAGCCATTCCGGCCTCTTCTGAGTGCTTGCCGGCACCGGCTGGTGTTTATTTGCCAGGGATCGATATTCTTGAGGGATGGTCCATTTCACCAGGGCCAGGAAAACAACAGCTTGTGGGGCTATGGTTTCCCAGCACCCGCTGCTGGCAGCCTGGTCCGGCTGCTCCCAGAGGCTGCCCCACCCTGTGCACAGCTGCCTGCCATCCTGCCCCTGGGGGCAGCCTCCATCTCCCCAACATGGCCGCTGCAGGACTGACCCCTGTGCACCTGGCCCCCTAGGCCTCTTGGGATCATAGCCCTGTATTCGGCAGCCTCACCCCTCCTACCTGGCACCATGCCCCTAACTCCTCACAGGGTGCTGTTCTCTCTTCCCTGACTGTGTGAACGCCTCTCAGTCTGGATGCTCATAGAGTCAGGACCTCAAGTCCTTCTGCCAGTCCCCAAAGTCCTCAGCCCAGGATGTGATCCCAGCTGAGCCCAGGCCAGCTCACTGAGTGCCCTGAGGTGGGAGGCAGCCCCCTAGAGCCCCCATCCCGCCATCCTGCCTCTTCTCCTCGCTACCTGCTCCCCCAGGCATAGACAGACCTGTGAACCCCACGCCACCCTCAGCCCATCTCTCCTGAAGCTGAAGCCTCCTGCCCAGCCTGACCCCTTCCCCTCCCCCTGCCTCTGCCCCTTAGGGGACCCCAGTTTGCTCTAGCAACATACCAACATCTCCTCTGGCTCCTTTCCCCGTGCCCCCGCCCACCGATTCCTTCCTCCTCCTCCCCTTGCCCCGCCCCCTGCACTAACAGGCTCAGTGTCTCTGGAAGGACTGTGGAGCAAACAACCACTTAGCGGAGGGGTGAGGGGTGCAGCTGACAGGGAGCTGCGGGGACCCCCCCAGGAGAAGCCACCGGTGACCCAGGACTCAGGGTCCAGGAGCATGGGGCTTATGGGAAGACAGACAGGTAAGGCATCCTGAAATGGGGTGAGCTGGGAGGCAATAAAGTGGAAAGGCAGGAGGGAGCAGGAGGTGGGTTAGGGACCTAGAGGGTGGAGAGGGGAGGCCAAAGCTGACACTGAATGAGCAGTGAGCCCCCAGCTTCAGCAGGAAACCAGTAGCTGGAGTTCACCCTGAAAGAGATGTGCAGTGTGGTTTCAGGGGAACAGGGGCTAGAGCCTGGGAACCGCGCTCATCCTAGACCAACCACCTGATCCCCGTGGACTCAGTTTCCCCATCTGTAGACCTGGGCCATTCCAGCTTCAGTGGTGCTCGCCTCTGAAGAGGGTCTCTTTAGCTTAGAAAAGAGGGGGCCCTAGCAACAGTCTCCTTAGAGAAGGCAGCTGTTGAGTGGAGCTGTGCAGCCCTGGGGCTTCCACTGTGGACCTCCCAGATAGGTCCCAGTGCGTGGCTGGAGTCACCTGGGTCGGAATCGCCAGGATGCTGATTACAAGCTGCTGCAGCTGATTCAGACCCTCCGGCTCAGCCCACCTGGAGGAGGCCCAGGAGCCTGCGTCTCCACAAGAGCCCCGATCCTGTTTCAGAGTCCCTGCTCTGCAGGGTGAGGACCCACTGGGGGGCAGTGGTCTCTGTGGCAGCAGGCTGTGCTACCAGGGACTTCCCATCAATGCGGGACTGGGCCACTGAGGGAGTGGGGTGAGGTGGGGTGGGGATGAGAGTGGTCTTGGCAGGAATTCTCACAGCAACAGACATTGCACTTGGCTGGGTCTGACTAGAGGGTCTGCACAGAGCAGGGTGACTAGACAGACCCGGGTCAGGGCGGGGCTGCTGCCCAGCCAGGTTAGAAATAGACCAGAGGCGGAGACCCTCTCTTGGGCAACCCGCTGTCTCAGCATAAGGAAGCCTTTTCTCTCTTTCTTCTTTTTTTTTTTTTTGTCTATTAAACTTTCTGCTCCTAAAAAAGAAAAAGAAAGAAAGAAAAGAAAAGAAAAACAAATAGACCAGAGGCTCTGACTCTGTCCGTCCGCCCCTCCTAGCTGGCCAGCCACGAGTGACCCTGCTGCCCACACCCAACAGCAGTGGGCTGAGCCAGGAGTTTGAAAGCCACTGGCCAGAGATCCCAGAGAGGTCTCCATGTGTGGCTGGCGTCATCCCTGTCATCTACTACAGTGTCCTGCTGGGTCTGGGGCTGCCTGGTGAGTGGGGAGCTGGGGTCTGGGGACTTGGGCTTGGCCAGAAATGGGGCTCCTCCTTCAGTGGGTGCCAGTCCTCTGTGCTGATCCTTGAGGCCCTGGATCAGAGACCCCTGGTCTTTCCTTGCCATGAGGGTGTTCCGGGTCACTGGAGGGGAATAAAAGTCAGGCACTAGGATTGGGGGTGCTCACAGCTAAACCCAAGGTTTCCCCAGCACCAAGCACTCTCCTAGGTAATGAAATTCACATAGGAACTGACTCAGCTCAGTACAAAGCTCCCTGCGCTGCCCATACCTTCAGAGAGCAGAGCTTAGGGCGGAGGTAGGTGTGTGGATACCAGGAGGATGGGTGGCCTCAGCCCTGGGGTTTCCCCAAGTCAGATAGCTAAACCCGTGTGCCTGTGTCCAGGGATGCCTCCATTCTGGAAGAAACAGAAAACCTAAAAAGGACTTGGAGGGCAATGCCATAGGACAGATGGCTTCTTTTTTTGGGGGGGATGGAGTCTCATTCTGTCACCCAGGCTGGAGTGCAGTGGCATGGTCTCTGCTCACTGCAGCCTCCACTTCCCAGGTTCAAGCAATTCCCCTGCCTCAACCTCCTGAGTAGCTGGGATTACAGGTGTGTACCACCACACCCAGCTAATTTTCATATTTTTCAATAGAGATGAGGTTTCACCATGTTGGCCAGGTTGGTCTCAAACTCCTGACCTCAGGTGATCCGCCTGCCTTGGCCTCCCAAAGTGCTGGAATTACAGGTGTGAGCCACCGCGCGCGGCCAGGACAGGTGGCTTCTGAGGACACCCTGCCATGTGTACTTACCTGTGTGTGACAGGGGTGCAGCCAGTGGCCTGCAGTGGATAGACAGGGCACAGCTGGCCTGGATTGCTCTCTGGGCAAAGTGGAGTTTCAGAAGGATCTGGAAGGAGGAAAACAAAAAGCTAGCACAGCTTCCACACACGCAGGTGGGGAGGGGCAAAAGTGACACCTTGGAAAGCAGAGTCGGAGCTCTCTTCTGATGCCTGTGCCTCTCCCCTCCCTGACCTCGGCTGCCATCAGTCAGCCTCCTGACTGCAGTGGCCCTGGCCCGCCTTGCCACCAGGACCAGGAAGCCCTCCTACTACTACCTTCTGGCACTCACGGCCTCAGATATCATCACCCAGGTGGTCATCGTGTTCGCAGGCTTTCTCCTGCAGGGAGCCGTGCTGGCCCGCCAGGTGCCCCAGGCTGTGGTGCGCACGGCCAACATCCTGGAGTTTGCTGCCAACCATGCCTCGGTCTGGATCACCATCCTGCTCACGGTTGACCGCTACAACGCCCTGTGCCACCCCTTGCACCACCGGGCCGCCTCGTCCCCAGGCCGGACCCGCCGGGCCATTGCTGCTGTCCTCAGTGCTGCCCTGTTGACAGGCATCCCCTTCTACTGGTGGCTGGACGTGTGGAGAGATGCCGACCCACCCAGCACGATGGACGGGGTCCTCAAGTGGGCTCACTGCCTCACTGTCTATTTCATCCCTTGCGGCGTCTTCCTGGTCACCAACTCAGCCATCATCCACCGGCTACGGAGGAGGGGCCAACCGCGGGTAGGCAAGAGCACGGCCATCCTTCTGGGCGTCACCACACTCTTCACTATCCTGTGGGCTCCCCGGGTCTCCGTCATGCTCTACCACATGTACGTGGCTCCTGTCCACCGGGACTGGAGGGTCCACCTGGCCTTGGACGTGGCCAACATGGTGGCTATGCTCAACACAGCAGTCAACTTTGGCCTCTACTGCTTTGTGAGCAAGACTTTCCGGGCCACTGTCCGACAGGTCATCCACGATGCCTACCTGCCATGCACTTTGGCGTCACATCCCAAGGGCATGGCAGCAAAGCCTGTGATGGAGCCTCCAGGACTCCCCAAAGGGGCACAAGTGTAGAGGAGGGGGCCCAGCTGGGGAGCTCAGGGTGGTTCATAGCCACATGTACTGGAGCCTTTGAAGTTGTGCCCAAAAAATGTTTATCTACACACTGCTTTCCTTGGGTGGGGGTGGAGGCTCCTCCTTTGGGTGTGGCTCCCAGGTAGAGAGGAGGACAACTTAGGCAACTCTTACATTTGCTTCACCAGCGATCCCTATTTCCTGGGAAGACGAAAGGGCTCTGCCAGGCATAGGCTAATAGCATCAGTGCTGTGGGCATTCCTTTGCAAGGGGCATTTTGCCTGGCTCATCATGAATGCTAGATTCATGTTGGTTGAATGGATGGAAAAATAGACGGATGGATGGACAGATGAATGGATGAACAGACGGATGGATTGACAAACAGACTGATGGATGTTAGAGTGGATAGATGGATGGATGGATGACAGATGGATGGGCAGGCAGATAGATGGACAGATGGATGAATGGATGGACAGATGGATAGATGAATGGATGGATGGATGGATAGATGGATGTGAACTGTCTCCAGCCCTCCCCCGTTTCCTAGTGCCTGAATTGATCACCTCTCGGCTCCCAGTGGCAATGCCAGAATTTGAAAAGAAAGGTATCTTCAGGACTCAAGGCATTTCTTGGGCGGGGGGAATCGAAGTGGTTGAGCTGAGCAATGGGAGGGGGCTCCATGCACGGCAACAGCCAGAAGCCCCCAGGGCCAGCCAGAAAGGGGTGATCTTAAGTCAGATGTGATGAGCCCAGGCCCGAGTCCGTCTAGCCCTGGGAGACACAGCCTCTTAGGTCTGCAACACTCTGGTTCGAATCCACATTACTCCCTGCCCTAAGCCAGAACAGATTCGTGGGCCCGGAACCAGCTCTGTGGCTATAGTTTTTGTTGTGGCCAATGAGGAGAAAGAAAATGGTCTCTCAGCCCAGGGCACTAGAATAACAGAAAAGGAGGACCTAGCTGGAGATGACCTTGAGCTTCTGCTGAGTCCCCTGAGCCCACGCCCCCTGGGGAAAGGTCTTTTCCTCCACCACTGACAGGCAGGAGCTGGCAGAGCTAATCAGGGCCATGAGGAGCTCTGCTCAGTGCCCCCGGCCTCTCCAGGGCCCCTCTCTCTCTCAGCACCGCCATCCAGGAGCGGCAGCTGCGAGAGATTAGCAGATGGCACTCCCACCTGCTCCAGGCTGTGAGTAAACACATTAGCAGCTGAGCTAGGACCACTTCCTGCTTCCTGGTCAGGCTGCACTCACCTTTGTCCTGAATGGGAGGTTCAGACCTGCCCCCACCCTCTTAGTGAACTGACATCAGTCAAAGAGCTGGATGCACTCAGCACACAGTCAACGCAGAATAAACGCTTGGCTTTCCGCCTTTCATCTCTGCTTCTCCCCAGAGTAGGGATGTCCAGACAGGGAGGTGCAGCCACACCCAGAAAGAGGATAATGGGTGTTAGCCATGATTCTCAATTCCAAAAAGCTCTGAAACCCAAAACGTGTTTCCAAAATTTGCCAGAAACACATTGAGTGACGCACCCTGACCTCAACTGATGTGAGGTGATTTCTGTTCCCCACGTTGTC
Organism: Cacajao melanocephalus; assembly: GCA_963573385.1. Taxonomy (NCBI): domain Eukaryota; kingdom Metazoa; phylum Chordata; class Mammalia; order Primates; family Pitheciidae; genus Cacajao; species Cacajao melanocephalus. The sequence goes on from CAUYLG010039567.1 coordinate 72,011, forward strand.
CTGTGATCGTGAATCCCGCCAGCCCCACCCAGGACGTTAGTGGAGTGACTGTGCAACACTGTCCACACCCCACGGAATCATGATGGAACGCGTACCACAGGATCCACACAGCACCTTCCTCTGCCTTGACGTATTCTGAATTCCAAGACACCTGTGTGCCGAGTTCAGGGAAAGGATTGAGGACCTGTAAACCCAACATCTCTGCTACAGGGTGGTCTACACTGACCCTGAGCGGGTGTTGAAGATGGAGGACTCCCCGCCGTGTGCACACGCAGATGTGTCCCCAGGCAGGGGTGATGCACCTGCGCTTTATTCCTTGCTTAAGGAGGAGGGGGATGCAAATACAGGTAGCCAGCAGGAGAATGGCCCTTGGAGGACCAGACAATGTCAGTCCCAGCCTAGTCTGAGTCTGCCCTACAGAAGCAGGTGTGAGAAGAAAGCAGAAAGTGCCATGGATGAAGAACTAAATGGAACAACCTGTAGGGACCCTGCGGGAGAGAACCCAGGATCAGGGAAGAGCATCTGTCTCCATGGTTGGCAACAGCAGCTGGGGCTAGGCCAGAGACAGGATGCCTTCCTCTGCTGGCTGGGAAGCTGTCTTCCAGGGGGCTGGCTGCAAGATGAGCTCACTTGTCTCTGAGCACCGGCGAAAGCAGGAACATCCAGAAACTGTTGTGGAGGCTCTTTCAAGACCCAGTTTTGTTTTGTTTCATTTTGTTTACATGTCTCGCTCTGTTGTTCAGTCTCTCAGGCTGGAGTGCAGTGGCGCGATCTCAGCTCACTGCAGCCTCCGCCTCCCGGGTTCAAGTGATTCTCCTGTCTCAGCCTCCTGAGTAGCTAGGACTACAGGCACACGCCACCACATCCAGCCTACTTTTGTATTTTCAGTAGAGACGGGGGTTCCACCACGCTGGCCAGGCTGGTCCAGGCAATTTTACATTGAGCTGCCATAACCCCGGTGTTAAATTGCTATAACGTCACTTGTACCAACAGGCTGGGACAATGTCAGTGTTTTCAAACGACCCTGCATACGGAGTATTGTAACCATTTTACAAACTTAGGAAACTGATGGATAGAGAGGTTAAATGGTATGCCCCTAGCCCAAAGCTGTTCAAGAGCAACGCTGAGACTCAGACCCAAGTCTCCTGGTTCCAGGTCCATTGCCTGTTCTGCCCCACACCTTGCAGGTGCTCTCAAGTGTAGAAGATTAGAGGCAGACTGCTTCCGGGACGTTTTGCATTGCTTAGAACTCTCTAGTGCTGGGCTTATCAGAGTTGAGAACCGGTATCACATTTTCCTAATAAAATGCATCAGGTGGTCGGGTGTGGTGGCTCACATCTGTAATCCCAGCACTTTGGGAGGCAGAGGTGGGCGAATCACTTGAGGTCAGGAGTTCAAGACCAGCCTGGCCAACATGGTGAAACTTTGTCTCTACTAAAAAATACAAAACTTAGCTGGACGTGGTGGTGAGTGCCTGTGATCCCAAGCACTCAGGAGGCTGAGGCGGGAGAATCACTTGAACCCAGGAGGCAGAGGTTGCAGTGAGCAGAGATGGCACCATGGAACTCCAGCCTGGGCAACAAGAATGAAACTTTGTCTCAGAAAAAAAAGCATTAGGTAACAGTTTCTTTTTAGCATTTTTGAAACCTTTAATAAAATGAAGTGATCATCACTTTGGTAAGCATGCTACTGAAATGTAAATGAAAAGTATTAAATCTGCCAATCTCTCAACTGGCTTCAAGAGGAGAGAAAGACTTAAACGGTTACAATTTATCTTTCTCCCCTTCTCCCTCCATGCCCTACCTGCCCATCTGCTCACGTCTTAGCTAAAGAAAATCCTTTTGAAATTCTGAATTTCTTTCCTAACAATTCCCACCAACATTTGATGTGCTGGGTGATCTTACTGCCTATCATTCATCCTCCGTTAACATCTGAGGATGGTTATTGCTCCCGTGTCTTTCATTTCTTCCCAAGCCTATATATGATTTTTGCTGTTTGGAAGTTGGTTGACAAATTGTTTTCTGGACTCTGTTAGTTTTCAAGGAGCTGCCATAACAAAATATCACAGACCAGGTGGCTTAAACAACAGACATGTTTTTGGTGGGTTTTTTTGTTTTTTTTTTTTTGTTTTTGAGATGGAGTCTCGCTCTGTCATCCAGGCTAGAGTGCAGTGGCACAATCTCGGCTCAATGCAACCTCCACCTCCTGGGTTCAAATGGTTCTCCCAAGTAGCATTACCAAGCCTGGCTAATTTTTGTATTTTTAGTAGAGATAGCGTTTCACCATGTTGGCCAGGCTGGTTTCAAACTTCTGACCTCAAGTGACCCACCTGCCTCAGCCTCCCGAAGTGCTGAGATTACAGGCGTGAGCTACCACGCCTGGCCAGAAATGTATTTTCTTACAGTTCTGGAGGCTGGAAGTTCAACAACAATGTATCAGCTGAATGTGGTGGCCTAGGCCTGTAATCCCAGCACTTTCAGAGGCCGAGGTCGGAGGATCCCTTGAGCCCAGGAGTTCAGGACCAGACTAGGCAGCATAGCAAGAACCCTGTCTCTACAAAAAATACAAAAATAGCTGGATGTGGTGGTAGACGCCTGTAGTCCCAGCTAGAGTGGAGGATCACCCGAGCCCAGGAGGTTGAGGCTGCAGTGAGCCAAGATCATGCCACTGCACCCCAGCCTGGGTGACAGAGTTGAAGAAAGAAGAAGGAGAAGGAGAAGGAGAAGGAGAAGGAGAAGAGGAACGGGAGGGGGAGGGCGAGGGGAGGGGGAAGGGGAGAAAGCTGTTGGCAGCTTGGGTTTCGTCTGAGGCCTCTCTCCTTGGCCTGCAGAAGGTCACCTTCTCCCTGTGTCCCCACACGGCCTTTCCTCTGTGCACACCTCCACCATCTCTGTGTGTCCTAATCTTTTCTTATAAAGACGCCAGTCGGGTTGGATGAGGGCCCCTCCTAACAATCTCATTTTAACTTCATCGTCTCTTTCAAGTCCGTATCCCAAATGCAGTCACATTTTGAGGTACTGGGGGTTAGGTCTTCCACATATGAATTTGGGTTGGGGGAAATGATGGGTATTTTAAAGAGAAGTGTCCCTTGTCTGTGGATCCAGGCTTTGATGAAAGTCACTTTTCTCTTGACTGTATATGAAGTGTCCCCACCTTTCTCTTCTCCTTGGCTGGTGTAACAGGACTCAAAGCCAGTCTCGTATCTTTAAACATGATCTCTCCTTTCTCCTTGGAAGATCTTGAAGCTTTTGAAGTATTCAACCTTGTTCAACAGGTATCTGGAGGTAGATCTTTTAATTTCCACACTGAGAGTATCTTCTCATTCAGAAAGATTCTTTTCTCTCTCTCTTTCTTTCCTTCCTTTTTTTTTTTTTTTTTTTCGAGACAGAGTCTTGCTCTGTCGCCAAGGCTGGAGTGCAGTGGCATGATCTCAATCTCAGTTCACTGCTACCTCCGCCTCCTGGGTTCAAGAGATTCTCCTGCCTCAGCCTCCCGAGTAGCTGGGATTACAGGGGCATGCCTGGCTAATTTTTGTATTTTTAGTAGAGATGGGGTTTTGCCATCTTGGCCAGGCTGGTCTCAAACTCCTGAGCTCAGATGATCCACCTGCCTTGGCCTCCCAAAGTGCTGGGAATACAGGCATAAGCCGCTGTGCCTGGCCTTAGCTGCACACTTCTTTTTGTCTTTGGAATAGATATTAACACACCCAGGTTGCTTGCGGGGCTGGTCTCAGGCCCCACGGTGCGTGCAGCCGCTGCCCCTCTCTGACTCCCACGCTCACTTCCGTTCTCCCCATGAGTTCCCTGCTCCTCTTCCCCTTCCCCTCTTTTTTTCAGTCTGAAAGAGGAGGCATGCTGGCTGGAAAAAAGGGACCCACGTCTGTCTCTTCTGCTCTGGGATCTTTCATAGAAGCTCAAGTCCACAGACATGAGTGTCCTTTGATTCTGACAAGGTGACCAGGTTCTCTTCCTCTCTCCATGCCCAGGCCTGGGAGATCTCTTACCAATGGCTGGGTGGGTGGCCTGATGAAGACATGCTTCCAGAGAGACAAGCTTCCAGAGAGATCCTGCAGAATCTGTTCAGCACCCTGCCCCAGAAAGCAAAACCATATTTTCCAAATTAACCATTGAGCGGGCCGGTCACAGTGGTTCAGGCCTATAACCCTAGCACTTTGGGAGGCAAGGCAGGAGGATGGCTTGAGCTCAGGAGTTCGAGGCCAGCCTGGACAATGTGGCAAAACCCTGTCTCCACCAAAAAAATAAAAAAATTAGCGGGGCATGGTGGCAGGCACCCATAATCCCAGCTGCTCAGGAGGCTGAGGTGGGAGAATTGCTTGAGCCCAGGAGTTTGAGGCTACAGCAAGCTGAAATCACACCACTGCACTCCAGCCTGGGCAACAGAGCCAGACTCTGTCTCAAAAATAAGAAAACACTGAACCCTTTGGTTGTCCTGGCCAGCAGGGACCATGGGACAGCCCTTGGCATGGGGGGTGGGGGGTGGGTCTTGGAAATCTTGCCTCCCTGGCCTCCTTGTCGGTGGGGGTGGCCTGAGCTCCCTGGCGGGTCTTCTGCCCACCTCCTCCTCTTGCATGTCCTTGTCAGCTCAGACAGCAGGGGGCGCTGCAGGACTGGCTGGACGGTCAGGCCAAGGAGCAGGAGAGCGGGCCTTTAAGCCAGATCATAGGAAGATCCGAGTTATTGCAGAAACACACTGCCTGCCCTGGGCCTGCAGCCAGCACCAAGCAGTCGGGTGGGAGGGCTTTGTACACTCTGTCACTCTCCTCCACCCTAAGCCACGTCTGCCACGCTGGGGTTGGCCAGCCCTGGCGCTGCTGGGCCCCGCAGTTTTCTCAGATGACTTTGGTGGTTTCCTGTGCATAGGGGTGTGAAGGCCCTTTCATCATTCATCACCTCTTCTCCCCACCCTCCTAGCTGCGTCCCGCCAGCCCCTCCTGCTGGCCTGAGTTCTGCTCACCTGCCCTCCCCACTCCAGGGAGCTTGGCCTACGGGGGTGTGGGGCCCCAGGACTTCAGTCAGCATCTTTGGGGTCCGGCTGGCCCCACCCCGTAGGCCTACCTGGATCTGCCCCAGGTCAGTGGTTCCTGTTCACAGCAGCCTTGGGCCTCCTGCCATCCAAGGGCATTTGGGCCTTGGCAGGGGCCCCACCCAACAGGATAGAGAAAGGGTCAGGGAGGTGAGAAGGGGGAGATGGCCAAAGCCCCCAGTCAGTCAGGAGCAGTGGCAGGCAGGGGCCCCTGGAGATGGCCTGGAGCTGACACCCTCCCTCTGTCACCAGGCGAGAGCCTGAGAGTCTTCTCCCCTCCCTGCTTCCCCCGACCCCAACCCTCTCCAGTCCACCACCCCCCAAACCAGCTAGCAGGGCTTGGTGAGCCTCTGGGGTACCTTTCGGGGGGGCACACAGGCAGCTCTCGGTGAAGGGCCGGGCTGGGTGCTGCCGCTCGGGAAAGAGGGGAAGGTGAGGGGTCACCCAGGGCCAGCTAGAAGCCATGCGCTTTCTCCCTCCGAGGCCTGCACACCTCACTCCAGGGGCCTGGGAAGGGGCCACCCGGGGGGAAGGTGCGCTCCCTGCCCGGCCTCCCTCACCTTCTCTAGGAAAGAGAATGGAGGTCTTCTTTCAGTTCTTTCTGGAGAAAGTGGCTCAGGGCCTGACCTTGCCAGATGACTGTCATCAGACTTGCGCTCTCCTCTGACTCAGTTTCCTCCTTCTGAACAGTGGAGGTGGGCTGGGTGGGAGGGGACAGTCAGGGCACCGGAGTCTCTTTCGCACAGACCAGCCCCGTTCTGGAATTTCAGGACCTCGTCCTCCCAGCCCGGTGTGAGGGATTGGGTCCTCCCATCCCCCCAGCTGAGCCTGGGCGGGGGCTTCTCTAGTCTGGACTTAGTTAGGTATGACCCCCTTCCCGCTGCTCCTTCTAGCCTGCCCTCTCTCCACGGTGCTGGAGGTCAAAGAGTTAATCACATCTGTGGTGGCTCCTTCCTGGACTCCTCCAAGATATATATTTAGCAGGCAGGGCGGGGTGGAGCAAGAGAGGCATGCCAAGATGCCCTGGCACCACAGCCCCTGCCTTACCACACCGCTCTTCGGAGGAAGGGGTGGGCAGGCAGTGCCACGGGAGCTGGGTGGGATGGAGGAAGGGACGCATCTAGATGGAGGGAAGGGGCAGGAACGTGAGTTGGCTTTAAGTGGAAGGCTGTGGTCTCTTAGAGGACTTTGAGGCCCTGTGTGTGAGGTTGGGGGAGGAGGTTGCTCTTTATCCATGAAAGAAGGACCAGTGACTCTGTCTCCCAGGGATGTAGAAGGATTGTGAAAAAGCTGGAAACAGGCTGGGCACAGTGGCTTATGCCTGTATGCTTGTAATCCTGGCACTCTGGGAGGCTGAGGTGGGTGGATCACAAGGTCAAGAGTTCAAGACCAGCCTGGCCAACATAGTGTAACCCTGTCTCCACTAAAAGCAAAAAATTAACCAGGCGTGGTGGCAGACGGCTGTAATCTCAGCTACTCGGGAGGCTGAGGCAGGAAAATTGCTTGAACCTGGGAGGTGGAGGTTGCAGTGAGCAGAGACCACGCCATTGCACTCTAGCCTGCGAGACTCCATCCCAAAAAAAAAAAAAAAAAAAAAACGGCCGGAAACAGCTTAACAGTGAAGGTGATCGGGCCAGGCTGGCTGGAAGACTTCCTACCACCCACTGAAATGGCTGGGACCCCTGGCCAGGGAGCGCTGTGGGAGCACCCTCTTGTGCC